>ML797884.1:320301-335746 GCA_009831015.1 Picea engelmannii
GCATGGTGTATTGTGGTGTATTGGTGTAACTCTTATACTATTTTTCATTGCTCATTGGATATAATTGAATGGTTTAAGTATAAGTTGAAAAAGGTTTTTAAATTGTACTTGATACTGATTCACCCCCCTCTCAGTATCAACACCAATGGTCAGTGGATAATTTGACCAAGCAACTGCAACAAAAATATCTCTTGGTGGAACAATTGCAGAATGAAATGCAAAGCGTAGAATAGCTTGTCAGGAGCATAATGAATCAATACATAGAGAAAAACAAGTTAAATTATCAACATCAGATGAAGCAGTTACAGGAGAAAATCGAGTTGATTTACCAGAATTCACAGACCAGCAAAGCTATGATTACTCAGCGAGACAGTTTGATAGTTGCAGGCCAAATTAGTCCTAATGGAGAACACAACAATAGACATCACTTCTTTCAAAGAACAAGCATCTCAAATCAATGAGAAGTTGGAAGTTTTCCAACAGGATCTATATCAAAAGGAGGATACTATTCAGAAATGCTATCAAGCAATAAATAATTCTCTGAAAAGTATTTATGTGAAAGAAAAGGATGTCAGTGTGGCTAGATCCAAGTTTACGGAATTCATTATATGGAGGCAGAAAGCCAATATCCTTGGTCTCTCCCCTTTTTCACAATATGAACAAGTGAAGGGTGAAATGGCCTTGAAAGTTTGGGAGACAAACCTAGAATAAAGCAAGAAGCTTGCCAAAGAGGAAAAGGAGACTTGTCTGAATACCTTGTCTTCTGTAGAAACAAAATTGGTTGAATTTGAAGGAAATGATATATCAAAGGCACTTGGGTAGATCGAAATAGAAATGAATAAGGAAAACTCCAGAAAAAATAAGGAAAATATTCAATCTAACATCCAATAGATGAATCAGATCGATTTTCTCAAGATTAATGAGTTGTTGGTGAAGCCTAATTTACAGTATCAAATTACAACCCAGGCAGTAAAGAAGATCCAAGAGAATCTACCACTAGTACACAAGAAGGTCTTTGCCTTCGAATTGAATGAGAACATTGAATCTTCGAGATTCGTGGTAGCCTTGATGGATATGTGTACCCAGTTCAATGAATAGATGAAAGAAAGTGCATCTGGGAGAAAATGAAGGAGCATATGAAGCGTCAGCACATCAAACCATAACTCAATAATATTTGCGTTATTTTTTTCCATTCAGATTGTATTCTATATTTAGAGAAGATATTGTGGAAATTCTAACTACTTTTAGTTGAGACAATTTTTGTATAAATAGATAGATCTTAGATCTTAGACCTTAGACCTGTGATCTATGTGAATTGTTCCATTCTTAATATTCTTTCAAGGGTAGATATTCTATTTTTATTCTGCTGCAAATGAGGTAAGACTTATCTGTAATTGATACCTTTCTTTATTTTAATAGTTTTGTCAATCATTTCTACATCATTTGAAATTAAATTTACGACTCAGATAATGAGATACTGCCTATGTATTGTCTTATCATAAATTTCACTTAAATTTATTTCTCATAAAACTAAAGGTAGAAGAAATCACTTATAAAACATTTCATTTAAATCTTTGATGCCTAACATTCTTCTTCGAGCCTAGAATCAATCTCAGGCACAACAGTGAACACAACGATTTTTGGATTCGAAATCCAATGCTCCATTAAAATTTTGTATAAATCTATAATTGACGAATTTGCACTTTTTATATTTTCTCCAGGCTTAGAAAAAATTTTATCCTTGTCTATCTTTCTCCTTTCCTTTCTCTGATCTTCTCCTTTTCCTTTTTATGTTCATGTGGAGGAATAGCTAACCCGCATATTTTCCTACACCTGCATGTTATCCTGCATCTTGTATTTCACACTCCTTAAGTTTTGGGACTTAGTCTATTTTCCAAACAAATTTTTTATGCCCATGCAGAGGAATAGTGCACCGACATATTCTCCCGCACACGTCATCCTGCATCCCTCATTTCGCACTCCACAAAAGAATAGCACACCCACATGTCAACCTATTTCCTATATCCCACATTCTACGTCCACGAATTTTGTGACTTTGTTTATTTTCCAAACATCATTTTTATTCCCATGCGGAGGAATAGTGCACCTGCATGTCAACTTGTGTCTTGCATCCTGCACTCTATGAGTTTTGGGACTTAGTTTATTTTCCAAACATCAAATTTATTCCCATGAGGAGGAATAGTGCATCATCATGTCATCATGTGTCTCGCATTCCACACTCCACGAGTTTTGGTACTTGGTTTATTTTCCAAACCTCATTTTCATGCCCATGTGGAGGAATAGTGCACCCGCATATTCTCTCGCACCCATGTGTCATCATGCATCATGTCATCCTCTATCCTAAGGATAACTAAGAAGATCATGTCTAGAGGCCCACAGATCCTAGACATGGAGTGTTGAGAGTTGGATGACTTGAGCATGGCCCTAGAGGGCCCCTCTTTTCTTCAGTGCAGCCCATCTATCAGCAACAACAATATCCATCCCACCATCCTAGTCTTGAAGAAAGAGTTAGTCTTACTCCATGAGGTAATGAGCCTGGGTATCACGGTATGTGTCACTCTGATTATTGAAGCACTTGAATATGTTGCACTGAATTATCCCTTCATTTCATACCGTTTTCTTGTTAAGTATGCTCTTTAACTCGTTTATACTTGGAAGGGTATCATGATGCCATAGTAAGTTGATATCCCTTTAGGATGGGTTTCCACTGGGTGGATCTATTAAAGGTCATCATCCATTCCCTCCAAACTTACCACTTTCCATCCTTACTCCTCTCATTTTCCCCTACCTTTGTTCGGGTGTTTCGTTTGCCACACTAGGAAGGGTTGTACCTTGCCTTGTTGGAAGAAGGGGTTAAAGGCCCAGAGGGTAAAATTAGTTGGCAAGAGTCGAAAGACAAAAATGAAACCTTTGAGATGCTTAGCCCATGGATTCCCAAGAAAGCAGTAAAAATCTTCTCAGTAGGAAAAGGGAACCCATAAGATAAATAAACACTCAAGGTATTAGTTGGTGTATGGGAGGTCTCATCATGAGTCTCCCTATTATGACCATGGGCATGAAGCAATATGACACTACCATATATATGTTCACCAAACTAGGGTAGTGGATCTTGGTGGCATAACCAAGAGAAAGGGGGTCTCATCACAAGCCCTCCTTCTCATCTCTATGAAATGCTTGTGGGTAACGATTTCACCTCTGGTCACCAAGCCATGACAGTGTCCCTCAGCTCTTCCCTTGAAGCATAAAATAAAAAGATAAAAAATCAATAAAACTAAGAATAAAAGGCATTGAATGGGATAGGAAAGAATGGCATATGTGACAAGGTGCATCTCACCCTCTAGAAAGGCACCCACATGTAATATCTACATTTCCTTGTTATCACTGCATATGATGCCCAAACACTTACCCCATGCCACCTCACACACACTTGCATGACCTATATTGGTTCTCACCTAGGAAACACCCAAAACTTAAGGAGGATTATCCCAATAGGACACCCTGAGACCTTCTCCAAACCTGACCTGTTAAATTGCATAACATCTTTGAGCATTTTTCTGGGTAAAGGGGGGTTTGATGCACATGTTTGGGTAATTTTATTATTATATGTGATTTACATTGTTATGATCCTTGTGACTTACGAACCCCTAGAGGGCATACTTGTTGGTGTTGCAGGACTTTGCCTAGTGGACAGGTACATATGTGGGAGTGATTAGCTCGGACCTCCATGGGGTTGAAATCCCACAGATGGATGTTGTGACCCCAAACAGGGGTAGAGAGACATCAGATACTTGCACCAGGAAGAAATAAGGATGTTACCCTTGAGACACTCTGGTATACCTATACCTAGGGTGATCTTGCTCTTCCACATGGACGTTGACCCTTGAGATCCCATGACGTCATCATTATGACCCTGGATGTCATCCAGAGATAGGGTTTACATTTATAAGGGTGTTTGTGTGTTGGTTGGCACATGTGGCATCATCTAGGGCCTTTAGAGGCAAAACGTTTTGCATATGGGGCCCAACGTTCCTCCCTAGGGTCTCAACGTCACCCTAGAAGGGCATGACATCACCCTTGGAGCTGATTTTAGGGTTTAATTACTTTCATTTATGTAAAAATTGGATTTTTGATGTAATTTGACCAGGTCAACCTTTTTATGACCTAAAAAATATTGAAGGTCAGTGATATTGTATAAATAGAGAGAAAGTTCTCTCATTTTTCATCATCACTCATGACACAAGTGGTGTGGTCTTAAATTCGTCCCTCTTTAAGGGTTATTGGATAAAAACTTGTGTTATTTTGAGGTTACTTGGCTTTTAAAGGAGATGCGCACTAGATTTTTCTTGGATTATTTGGCTTGGTGAACTTATCAAAGGATTTCTCTTGGAAAATTGTGGCTTGTTGCATGATTATTCTTGGTATAAGTAAGTAAACTTTTTTTATTAGTCATGTTTTATGGTTTCTAGTTGTTATAACCCTAAATTTATCTACATATGCATACCTAGCCTTTGGCCCTCTTACTTGCATTTTTTGCCAAGCCATCACTGAGTTCCTCTTCTAAAAAACCCATTTTTTGAAGATGTACGCGTCCTGCACCAATATTGTTCACGTACATATGCTTGTTGTACCACTACAGCCCATGTACGTATGCATGTTGCACCACTACAGCATGTGTATACTTGCAAAAGTTTCAAAAAATAAAAAGTTGCAAGGAATTCGTTGAGATTACGGGCTATAGGGTAGTTTCCCAACTAATCCATCGCATATAGCCCGTCACCCAACCGAATAACCATCCTTTTGTCATATAAAAGGAGGTTTTGGGGTCTCATTCCACATCTAGACATAAGAATAGTGAAACTCTGGTTGTTTCACATCCCCTCCTTGCCCCAAGTAATTGCAGCCCTTTTGTGAGAATTGCCTCAGAATTCCCCAATTCGCCCTTCTTCCTCCATTAGAACCCATTCACTTCCCCGAAGAGATCTGAAGGTTGAGAGGAGAAACCATACAGAGGTGCACTTGGATCTTGGTGAAGAGGAGCCCAGACTAGGTTCATGGAGCAGTAGCCACCATTGGTTGTAGAAGTTATAATCATTGAATTATCAATAAAAGAAGTACTTTTCATGTCCCAAACCATGGCGTGTTGAATGTTTTTAATGGTTTATATTTGGATATTCTAACATTTAACCCTTATTTGTATATGAATTGCATTCTTGTATATTTTTGTTTGTCTGTCTTTGAATGCAGGTTGGACTTGGGAGGAGGTTTTCAATCAACAAAGCTTTCAAGCGCGAGAGGATCATCACCAGACGCGGAGTAGAGGTATAGTTGCGTGATCCTTCTCATCTTTGCTTTTCTTGTATGAGTCTAGGGTATGTTTGGGGTAGTTAGAGAAGCAGTTGACTTTTAGACAATTTTTCTATGCCTACATTCTTAACCCTACTGTAGTCTTAAGGGGGGGTTTTCCCACTAGAACTAGTCTAGATTGCTTGCTTGTATATGGAAGATTATGAAATTGCATGCTAAACATGTAGGTGTGGAGAAATAAGTTATTTACTTCTTCATTATTTGTTTTTCAAGCTTCCTTTCCTTGTCTTACCTCTAGAAACCTAAGCCTATATTTCTAAAGGTGTTGACCTAGACTCTCCTAGGAACCTAACCCTAGCTTCCTAAGGTGACATCACACTTCTACAACCAAGGAAGAGGGATGTGCTAGGGCCTAGCAAGGCTACTCTCTAGCACTTCTCCTCCACTAGGTCTAAGGATAGGGGAACTAAAGTCATTACTCCTCCCTACTACCAAGATATTACCCTCGACATCTTTAGCTCAAGGAGGCAAGAACCCCAAGGGCCTAGCTTGCACTACACTTGTAGAGGTTTCTTGCTCAAAAGAAAGTTGTTGGACTAAAGTGTTACTTCTCCACAATCTTGTCTCTTGACCTTGACCTTAGATCCTTTTCCATTTCCTCCTTATAAAGATAAATGCCATCCTTAGACTCCCTTTTACACAACACAAGGCACTAGTCAAAACCCTAGGTCTCAAAAACCTAAGGGGTAAAACATTCAAACAACCTCTTAAAACTATTCAAACGACCTCTTCTACTAACCTATTTTGTTGCAAGGATCAAATCCTTTGGGACTTGACTTTGTGATCTGCTAACCTTTCTTTGTTCCATACTCCTTGTGGTCTTTTTTCAATTTTCAATTCTAACCCTAACCTATAACAACCTAGTTTTGAACTCTTCTCTAGACTTCAATCTAGCCTAGAACTAATTTTTCTATAACCACTTGGACTTAGACTCTTCATTAGACTTTGAGCTATTGGTTATGCATTGCATTTACTTTTCTTTATAGAACTTGAAAAACGACTATCAACTTCATAGATTGTTCTTGTTGTCAAAGCCTTGTTGGACTTATTATATTTGATAACCCCTTATTACTTCATTAATTACTTTGAGGCATACTTGTTATCATCAAGTGCTATTATTTTTTGTACTTGCCATCAATTGTTTAAGCATAGCATCATTTATTATTGCACTCGTTGGGCTATCTGATTCATTCAGTCTTGATTGGAGCAGCATTATCATTTGAATACTTGATTCTTCCTTCCTTGCAAGTCACCAAATCTTTAGGCTTCATCTTCCGAGACTTAAAAGGTGATCAGTGAGAGGGGGGGAATTTCTTGCATCTTTGCCTTAGTCTTCTCAACCATTTAGGTCACTAGGGACGTCTCCCCCAGGGTACTTTGACATACTCCTAAACAGAAAGGGGTTTCCTATTAAGGTGGCAGTGATAGGTCAACCCTTGTTATGATAAACTTCCATCCACTTGCATTGGGATTTGGTAAAGTACAGATTGTGCGATAAAATTTTGGCGTTGTTGTTGGGGAACACTGAGTCAATATTCCTCAAACAACACTTTTTTCGGTAAGCCTTTCCCTAAAAGCCTTCATCTTACAAAGATTACCTGGCGACTCCACTGAGGGTGATCCCCTCATCCCTTTGATAATTTCAAGAAGGTTATCTGGTGACTCCACTAAGTTCAGGTAGGTATACCAATCCTCCCAAGTCTTATAGAAGAAAGCCTCCACGAGACTCTCCTATAGTAAAATCATTGTTTTGAGAAAAGCTTCCCTTCAATATGATGTCTAACGCTCAGACTCAGACCATTAATATGAATCAAGCTAATAACCAAAAACAATGGTCATCCAAACTTTTCAAATCGTTAGACATGAAAACATTCCAGGATACCCTAGGCAAATCCCCCCTAGGTATGGGAAATGGCTGCCTAAGTTCACTGGTAATGATGTAGTTAACGTTGAGGATCATATGATCAATTTATGGGCCTTCTTTCAACTTCATCCTATCAGTGATGATGTTGAATATTTATGATGCAGGAGCATCGTTAGCAAGCACACATGGAGAGACAACTCAACGCCCTAGCGCACCTTTGAATCATTTCAGAATCTTAAACGTTGGCGTTTTCCTGCAAATCTTTTTCTTTACTAATTGAAAACTGAAGAAGATCAAAACGCTTGGGAGAGAATGGTATGGGAGTTTCACTCCTAGACTTTAATGTAACGGAACTTAAGTAGCTGTAAGTTTTTTCTTCGAGACGATAGATAGTCGGGGGGGGACCTAGGAACCCTATTGTATAAGTAGAGGTATTGTATGCCCGAATGAGGCTGTTGGAGGAGTATTTTTACTAAATAGGAGGTAGTTTCAAGTTAGTTATCAATCCTCAGAGGAGGAAATAGGAGATAGAATAGTTGTTTGAGAGAGTTGAGACTCCGTTACAGTCCAGCCTGCACATATTGTAATCAGACATTCATCTTAATAGAATGAAAGTAGTTTTTCCTGCATATGAAATTTTTTTGTGTTTATGTATATAAAATGAATGTTATCTGTGTGTGTTTATGTATTTTGTAGATGCATGAGAGGTTTCATATGCAGTAGGAAGATAGATTTCTCTATCTTTGTTGAGTTTGAAATATCATTCTAGATTCTTTAGGCTATGCAAGGAGTGCACAATAGAACATTGGAGGTTTTGTAGCCAGCGCAAGGAGTGTGCATCTGAACTCTGTTGAGTTAGAAAAGAATGTGTTAGGATGGTGCACCAGAATGATAAAAACTCAAGGGAAACCTCAAGGTTGTTGAATACCTTAGAGGAGAAACTGTGTAGAGAAAACACAGAAAGACAGAGTCACTGAGAACTCTGTAGAGCTCTTCCAGGTGGGCATCAAGCAGGTGCAAGTGTGTACAAAGAGAACTCCCTATCGAGTTCAAAGAGAAGAGTATCAGAGGAAGGTACTCACAGAGTTGTTGAACACTCTGTAAAGTTCTGCAAGTTTGCATTGAGCAGAAGTTGTTGATAAGGCACAACAATCCCTTTGAGGAGTAAAGGGACTGAAACCTTAAAACTTTAGTAAGCAAAAGCTCAAAAGAGACAGCGCAGGCAGTGTGCGCAGAAGTGAAATTATTTCAAGTTCACAAGCTCAGGAGGAGTAGTGCAAGTTTGCATGCAGAGAACAAGTGTGTGTCAAATTCGAGGACAATTTTCATTGTCAAAGCTCGGGAGGAAAAGAAGAGATGAGACCCTAGTAACCGAGTTCTCAAGAGAAGGTTCAAAGGCCACAACCTTTGAACACTTAAAAAAATTCCCAAGTCTGAGAGAACAAAGAATCTCAGGAGGAGGAGCGACAGCAACCATCAGATCAGCTGCATGAAGAGATCTAGATCATCAGATAAGGGTCCAGGATGAAGGAGAGCGATGAGGTGGAACCAGATCCCAACCGTCAGATCTGAGCGCGAGGTCTGACAACCGTCAGATACAGGAGAGTTGCACGGAGTATAACAGTGGAATTCCTTCGGACTTCGCACATTCAGGAATATTGGAACGCAAAAGCGCATGGGCGAGCGAAGTCCTGAAGTGAACAGGGACCATCCATGATCAAGGTTGACAAGTGGCATGATATATACAACTCTAGAGAAGAAGCACTTCAGAATTTTGTAGACAAGGAGAGAGGGAAATCGCCAAAGTATATCCTAGTCGTCGGTCGCCAGGGGGTTACATGTCAACAGATATGCGACTTCATGGAAAGTCACTTCGAAGGATTTCAAGTGTGGAGTGTGACAAACTCTCAAAGTCCCGAAGGTTGAAGTAGATCACAACCGTCTGTTGCGAAGGACACGTGGTGAGAGATCAGGAAGTTTGGAGGCATAGAACTCTGAAGGGAATTCGATGGGAGAGGAGAATATCTGGACCATCAGATCCAGAGGGACGCGTGGCAGAAATCTGTCGACTTCGGGTGAAAGCACTCCAGGAGGAACGAGTGCGCAGGAGTCTAAAACTCCTAAAGCTCGAAGAGTCGAAGTGGATCGTGACCATTAGATGAAGAATAACATGTCTTGTCACATCATGTATTTTGGGTGAAAGCGAGCATGAAGTTGAGAATTCCATAGGTCGAAGTCCCGAAGTAGATGAGATTTGTTGAATTGAAGAGGACACATGGCAGAAGATCTGCCATTTCGGAGAAAAGTCATTACGGGAGAAAAAGGAGTGTGTTGAACAAGAACTCCAGAAAGACAAAGAGTCAGAGTTCATCTGAGTCGTATGTTTGTTGAGGAAGGGTGTCAGCAGATCTTCCACTTCGAAAGATAGTCATTTCAGATGAATCAAGAGTTGAGAGTTGAAACTCTCGAAGCCCGAAGGGAGAAATCAATCGTAGTCATCAGTTTTAAAAGAGGGCACGCGTAGATAGATCGTGGAGATATGGGAGTGCGTATGAAAGGAGGAAAAGGATATTTGACTGATAGTTTACCAAGGCATAGCGAGGACAGATATCAACCATCGGTCCATATGCAACACCCAAGATCACAAGATCGACGGTCACGCTTAAGTGCGGGGACAGAAAGTGATCGGGTTTTAAAATTCTTAGAGCGGGCCGCAATTGAAACCATGGTATTGCCAAAGGGATACATGGAAACTGGTAGTGAATTGTGAGGATAAAAGTAGTGTGGTCTCAAACCAATCTTGGCCACCCCGCAGTCACGTGCTTACACAAGGGCACAGCCCGATGTCATACGTAAAGGAAAGGAACTAGCGAGGGAAGCTAGTGTCAATTATTTGATTTCTTCAAAGAGGCCAAGAAAGAGCCTATGGGTTTGACAGAACCTGCACTTTAAAGGAAAGTAGACCTGTGTATATTGATTGGGGTCTAATAAAGGCCCGAAGAGTCGATATGACTCCTTGATTTGAACGATACTAGACTGGGAGGTCGCGCAGCCCCAAGGGAGAGAAGTGGGGTTTGCATCAATTTAGCTATGAAATTGTTCTCTACTACCCTCTATGATGGCGCTAGACGATGGTACAACGGTCTCCTTGATGCTAGTATTAAATCCATGCATAAATTAGATGAAGTGTTCCTCAAACGATGGAGTGTCAAGGAAGACTCTAATATGCTGCTAATAAGGCTAAATAACATCACAAAAGATGAGAATGAAATTGTTATGGAATTTCATGATAAATTTTAAAGGTTGGTACAACAGATCCCGGTGAACTATCACCCTTCAGACAATTTTCTTCTCTTTCTTTACACTAAATCCTTTACAGGAAAAATAGGCTTTCGCCTCAGAGAAAAATCCCCTAGGACAATCCAAGAAGATCAAGAGATGGCTACAAATATTGAGGATAACCTATTATCACCCAGAGTTGAACCTTTCTCCGCCCCAAGAGTAAAAATAGATGTTAAACCCAAAGTAGTCCATAATGTTGAATCTACTTCAGATATTGAGGCTAGCTTAGCAAAGCTACAATTCTTTGTAGATGGCATGGTAAAAACCCAAGAATTAATGATGAATAGGATTGTCAACTTAGAAAGAGCTCAACAACAAGCTCATGGGCCTCCTTATAAAGGGAAATTCCAAAGGGGGACTCAAGTTTTCAAACCAAAGAATGATCAAGAAGTCCCTAATACTTTAGCCCAAACAAACATGGTAGAGAACAATCCTTGGTGCTTGCAATGTAAAGAGTCGCATTGGGAACATGAATGTCCCCTGAACAATGGTGAACAATACCAAGTGAATATTATTGATCATACCATTGGGGGCCCACAATGTTTCCTAAACATCACACTTGAAGAACATCAAGAAGGCATAAAGGAAGCACCCAAGAAGGCTAGAATCAAGGTGATAAATAATCTTTATCAAGAGTCGAGAGAAAAGTTGAAAAAACAAGAATTTCAAGTGTATACTAGACAAAAACAAATGAACCAACCTCTCTCTATTGGACCTACAACCTCACAACCAAAACCTCTGCCTATGAACATACTTCTTCCTAAGAATTCTCCCAAAGCTGACAAGATTGATTTAAATTTTGACTTGGAAGGTGCATTGGCCAAAATGCATGTGACCATTTCGTTGAGGGAAGTTATCAAAGTCCCATCTATGAAAGAAAGGTTCGAAAAAAAATTCAATGTATCAGATGAGCCAATGGACCCTCATATTATGTTACAAGCAAACCATTTTAGGGTTCAGTATAATGGACACCCACCTTCTTCATGACATTACTAGTGAATAACAAATATTTTAACAATTGTATCCTTGATTCAGGAGCAGGTGCTAATATGATGTCTTTGAGAGTCACGGAGAGACTAGGCCTAAAGGCCACATGGCCTTATAGGAATGTGTGCGGTTTTAAATCTAGGGCCATACCCACTCATGGGGTAGTTGAGTGATCCAGGGGATCAAAATATGCTCAAAAATCAAAGTGCTCAGAATTGCTTCAAAATAGACACGTGCGTAGGCCTCATCCTCACAATCCCAATGCAACTTGAACAGGTTCAAATGGGTGTCGTATGAGTAAGATATTGTGTGTTGTCCACTTTGCCAATCAGGCAAAATTTTGTTGACTATACAATTTGTACAATGTTGATGCGGCATGTTTGTACTGACATGTGGCAGTTGATGATGTGGAATAGGTTGATGTGGCCTGACCATACAGGACATGTGTCATACGATGAGTTTTCACACGAGGACCTGTCATATGGAGACACATGGAAATATTGGTGGACAAGTAGAATGGTGCCATGTGGCCCGGACATGGGTTGCCACGTGGCACCCCCTTCAAATCTTAAAAGATAGTTTTATGTTTACGGGGGTCAAACCCGCGACCTCCGAGGATAGGTGGCACATATTGGCAGGGGGTCATGCTACCAGCTCGCCCACGTGTTGTTTCTTACCCACTATGGTTAAAAAATCTATTAGAGTTTGTACATGTTTTCATATAGGTGCCAAAAGGGTCGAGGCTAAGCCCCAACCCTTGGCCTTACCCGCTACCATAAGACCTGACCACAACATTGTGTGCGGGGTTTAACACACAATCAATCCAATGGTCAATTGACACGTGCCCCAGCCAAATGTCATTACCACAAGTCACCAACACATGCACAAGGATGTGTGCAATGGTTAGCCATGGGGTTCTGGCTTAAGCGCCTAGGACCTGGACACATGGAATCCATGCAACCAACACCTTCTGCCCATAGGGGTGCTAACGGTGCAATAGAATGCTTGATTTTGCAAGAAGGCATGTGTGCTGGGTTTTTGGCACGGAAAACTCTCGTGAGCCAGGTTTAGTCAATCTGGGTGTGTCTTGGCGAGCAGAGACAACAAAGAAATGGGAGAAACTTCTAGGGAGTGATTCCAACTCAGTTTTTGGCCAAACCAGGTGCAAGAAGAGACCAACTAGGGTTTTTTGGATGTTATGGAGCCATTGAAGCCATTCATTTCACATTTGAAGCGTTATAAAGCACTTATTTTGACACTTTGAACATTAATGAAAAAAATCCATTGGAAGTTGGACCAGGAGATATAGCCCAAGAGAGGGGTGAACTCCTTTATCATTTTGTTGTGTGAATGTGTGTATTTTGATGGTTTTTTATGATTGTTTATGTTGCTCATGTTTAAGTAAAAAAACTCATTAATCTTTATGTGTTTGTAACTTGATCCTATTACCCAAGCACATACCATTTCACTTGAAAATTTAAAAAGATTCAAGCCTTTACATTCTCAGATCAAGTTGGTATCAGAGCATAGGTTTTTGAAGGTTTGATTGTTTGCAAGTGTTTTTTTTATGATGCCTACAAGGTTGAAGCTCACAAGAGGAGAAGGTTAACTTGTAGACCCAAGTTCGAAACTGTCAAGAAGGAGAACTACACAATCACCTCAAGCTTCAAGGAGATATTCACAAAGTATGGCTCATGAGAAGAGTCGTGAAACTCTTCCTTCAGATGATGAAACTTTCAGAAAATCTTTCTATGATATAACAGAGATGGTGAAATTTTTATTTGAAGAAAGAAATGCAAGATTGCAAGGTGAAAGCTCAAACCCTCCAAAGGGTAATGGAGATAGTGGTGATAAAACTCCAAAGGGAAATGGAGGGAATGGTGATTCTCCACCTCCTTCACCTCCATCTTCCACCTCTTCTACCATTTCACAGCCACCTCCAAATTATCCAAAAGAACATGGTAAAACTCCTCTACAAACTCCTTTGCTTAAGCTCGATATTAAGTTTGAATTGCCTATGTACAATGGAGAGGTAAATGCTGAGAAATTGGATAATTGGGTTCATCATATTGAAGTGTGTTGTAGGATACAAAGGATCAAGGATGATGAAACTAAGATTCAACTTTCTTCTCTAAGATTGGACAGTGAAACACTCATTTGGTGGGAATCCAAAACTCAAGAGGACATGAAGAAACATGGTAAAGTTTTATACTCTTGGAATGATTTTATTGTTGCACTTAAAAGACAATTTTATCCATTAGCATACATGCAGAAAGCTATTATGGATTGGCAAAAATTTAGACAAGCTAAAGCGCAAAGTGTTCAAAGCTACACTCAAGAATTTAGAAGAAGGGATTTGATTTTGGGTATAGATATGTCTTCTCAAGAAACTTTACTCAAATATATTGGAGGATTTCATCGATACTTGAGGCACACAATACTTATGTTTAACCCTACAAGTCTAGATGAAGTTTGTGTACAGGCAACTCATTTGGAAGCAAGAGGGAGGAATGAACCTTGAGAGGGCAGAAAGAAACCTTTTGTTCATGGAGACAAAGGAAAGAAGAAGTTTAAGGGAAATGGAATAAAGAATGCTTCAGTCACAAAAGAGGGAGAGAAACTCACATGTAAACATTATTCAAAAGATGGCCATGATGAAGACCATTGTTGGAAACTTCATCCTGAAAAGAGACCCAAAATGTTCAGCCATAAGGGGAAACCAAAGACTACTACAACCGTACAACATGATTTCGGTTCTGATTCAGGTGATGAAACAAAGATTACAGCCATGGGTTTTCAAGGTAAGGATTCTATTGCAAGTATTAGTTCTTCAAGTAGTAGTAGTCTCAATGAAACTCAACATGAAAAGGAAAGAATAGAGCTTTTCCACGTAAGGGTGATTTCAAAGAATACCAAGATAGATACTCTTTTTGATACTGGATCTCAAGCAAACCTCATATTTGAAGACACTGTCAACAAACTAAAATTAGAAACTACTCCACATCCTAAACCATACCCTCTAGGATGGATATGTGACAATGCCAAATTGCATGTGACAAGAAGGTGTAAACTTAGGTTTGTCGTCACTACAAATTTTATAGATGAGGTAGAGCTTGATGTTATTCCTTTGGATATATGTGGAATTGTGTTGGGAAGCCCATACTTATATGATAAGAGAGCCATATTTCATAGTCATGAGAACAAGTATTTTTTTTTTTTAAATGGAGTTGAATACATTGTTAGAGCACATACAAAGAAGTTGAATTTGTCACTTGTAAATGTTGGACAAATGAATAGATTAGCCAATGCTAGTAATAATTTTTTCCTCTTGATGATCAAACCCAAAGAAAATGTTGAAAATGAATCTTTCCAAGGTTGTGATTCAAAGTTTAAATCTGATTTATATGAGGTTGTTAACCAATATGATGAGATGTTTCATGAACCAAAGAGATTGCCTCCAAAAAGGGCTATCCAACATGAGATACAATTGCAGCAAGATGGTACTCTTCCAAACATTGGTATGTATAGGATGTTTGTAATATACCATATATAAAATGTATGCAGAACAGAAATAAAATGCTAGTAATGGCAGAATAACAGCAATATAACCAAAACATTCACCACAATAATGCTGAAATAATATAAGATTAACAACAGAAATAGCACTTTGAATCTGAAAGCAATGTTCACGGGCCTCTTCGAGGGGGAAACCTCTAGTTGAGCGGATCTCTATTACAATAATATCCAAGCTAGGGTTCTCATACCCTCGACTCCTATTTATACTAAAAAGAAGCATCTAGAGGAAGATCCTTCTAGAAGCGGAAGCTTCTATTAGGTCTTCTTACATCCGCCTTATTCTATTTTATT
>ML797884.1:335796-397641 GCA_009831015.1 Picea engelmannii
TTATACTAAAAAGAAGCATCTAGAGGAAGATCCTTCTAGAAGCGGAAGCTTCTATTAGGTCTTCTTACATCCGCCTTATTCTATTTTATTGAAAGGCCTTATTAATATTGACCTTTATTACATCCAAATATATTGTTCTACCTGTTTGCGGGTGAGGACCCTAACATGTTCACCCCCTTAAAAACAACCTTGTCCTCAAGGCTTGAGATGAGGAAATTGTTGTAGAATGGTAGTTGGTTCCCAAGTGGCGTTTGGTGGAGTTGTTTCTTTCCACTGGACTAGAAATTCCTTGATGGTTCTTTGACGTAGGCGATGCTCATGCTGGTCCAAAACTTCTTCTAGTTGTATCCAGATGGATCCTTCTTCAGCTAACTCTAGAAGGTTGGTTTGAATTTGGCACTTAGCTCCAATCGCCTTCTTTAAGCATGAAACATGAAAAACAGGATGTAGCTTTGAATGGCTAGACAAAGCTAACTGATAGGCGACTTGTCCCACATGCTTGAGCATGGTATAAGGACCATAAAATTTGGGCGCTAGCTTCTGACAATGCTCAAACTTGAGGGAAGTTTGCTTGTAAGGTTGCAGTCGAAGAAACACTTGATCCCCTTCTGCAAATTGACGTTCAAAGCGACCTTGATCTGTTTGTTGCTTCATGCGATTATGTGCCATGACCAAATTCTCATTGAGGGTACAAAAAATAGCCTCTCGATCTGTAAGTGTTAGTTCAACCGCATGGAGCTTCGAGGCACCCGGTAAGTATGAGAGAATTGAAGGTGGTTTATGTCCATATATTGCCTCAAAAGGAGTCATGTGTGTACTTGTATGGTATGAAGTGTTGTACCACCATTCAGCTAGGGGTAACCATTCAGCCCATTGATTTTTCTTTTCCGAGGCAAAACACCTCAAATATGTTTCCAAACACTTGTTGACAACTTCCATTTGGCCATCAGTCTGGAGATGATAAGTTGTGCTGAGATGCAATTATGTGCCTTGTATCTTGAATAGTTCTTGCCAAAAATTGCTTGTGAAAGTTGGGTCGCGATCAGAAACAATAGAGTGTGGCATGCCATGAAGCTTGAAGACTTGATCCATGAATATTTGAGCCACCATGGATGTTGTAAATGGGTGTTGAAGGGCGCAGAAATGAGCATACTTGGAAAGGTGATCAGCAACCAGCATGATGATGGATTTATTTCCCGATTTCGGTAAGCCGGTAATAAAATCCATAGAGATATCCTTCCAAATAGCGGGTGGAATCGGGAGAGGTTGTAGTGTGCCCGGCGATTTGACTATTTCTCCCTTGTTGCATTGACACACATCACATTCAGCTATAAAATTATGAATGTCATGTTTCATACCATCCCAGAAAAAGGAACGTTTGACCCTGTCATAGGTTTTGGTGAACCCAGAGTGCCTTGTTGTGGGTGTAGCATGAAGCTCAGAAAGTACCATGGATTTAAGTTTTGATTGTTTACTTAAATACAAATGGCCTTTGTATCGAAGTTCCTCATGGAGCCAAGAGTACCCTAGGGAAGCTGGAGCATTGGACTACAATTGTTGGATCAACTGAGAACTTTTGGGATCTTGTAGCCATTCCTGGCGAACGGCTTGGAGTCAATCAGGTACAATGAATGAAAGAGAAAAAAGGGATCCTTCATCTTAATATTTGCAGGAAAGTGCATCCGCAACCACATTATCTTTTCCTTTCTTGTAAATGATCTCATAATCATATCCAAAGATTTTAGTCACCCATTTTTGTTGTTCTGGGGAGGAAATGCGTTGTTCCAGAAAATACTTGAGGCTTTGATGGTCTGTCTTAATTTGGAACCGTTTCCCCAATAGATAAGGACGCCACAGATCCACGGAATGTAGAATAGCCAACATTTTCTTTTCATAGATGGATTTGCCCAGATTTCTTTCAGATAGTTGCTTGCTGGTAAAGGCCAAAGGTCAACCCTCTTGCATAAGGACAGCACCAATTCCTTTCCCTGAGGCATCACATTCCAACACAAAGGTATTTGTGAAATCGGGAAGGGCGAGGACTAGAGTGGTGCACATGGCCATCTTCAAGGTTTGAAAAGCTTGAGTAGCGGTTGGAGTCCAAGTGAAAGAGTTATTTTTTAGGAGAGCAGTGAGAGGTGTTGAAATCTTCCCATAATTCTTAACAAACTTGAAATAATACCCTGTTAAGCCTAGAAATCCACGCAAGCTCTTAAGAGTCTTTGGGTTAGGCTAGTCTTTCATAGCTTCAATCTTTTTAGGATCCACCCTGACACCATCTTTGCCAACCAGATGACCCAAGTATTCTACTTCTAAGGCGCCAAAAGCACATTTAGACTGTTTCAGGAAACGTTGGTGCTGAGAGAGTAGATGGAGAACTCGATCCACATGAGCAAGATGGTTTGTCTAGGTTTTTCTATAGATGAGGATATCATCAAAGAAAACTAAGACAAAATGGTGGAGAAATAGACGGAAGACATGATTCATGAGGCTTTGGAAGGTGGAGGGGGCATTACACAAGCCAAAGGGCATGACCAAAAACTCATAGTGGCCCTCATGATTTCTAAAGGTAGTCTTGGGAATATCTTCCTCTTTCATACGTATCTAGTGGTAGCCCGAACGAAGATCCAGTTTAGTGAAGAATTGGGCACCACTCAATTCATCCATGAGGTCATCAATGACATGAATGGGGAATTTGTCTTTGATGGTAAGTTTGTTGAGGGCACGGAAGTACACATTCTCCAAGAACCTTCCTTCTTCAGGACCATGACCACAGGAGACGAATAGGGGCTCGTACTAGGGCAGATAACACCCCCATTAAGGAGTTCCTGGACCATTTTCTCAATTTCATTTTTTTGGGAAAAGGGATGACGATACATACGGATATTGGGAGGAAGGATTCCTAGTACAAGGGGAATGGAATGATCATGAACACTATGGGAAGGAGGGAGGCCTTGGGGAGTGGAAAAGACCAATTTATGTTTAGAAATGATGGCTTGGAGGTCTTGCAGTACCAAGGGTGTCTATGTTGCTTGTATGGCATGGAGTTAGGCGATAACACCAGAATGACCCTTTTTGAGCAGCTTTTCCATGCGATGGGAACTAATGATCTCAGGTGAACTGGCGGTGATGCCTTGGAACTTATATTGGTGTCCCTCCTAGTCAAATTGCATGGTTAAGTATTTAAAATCCATGAGAATGGGACCCAAAGTCCTTAGCCAGACTACACCCAGCACAATGTCACAACCTCCCATGTCGATAGAAAAACATATGGGATTTCAGGTGGTAGTCACCAATTTGGAGATGCACATTTTCACAACGCCCTCCACATTTCATGGAACCACCATTAGCAATCATGGTTTGGAAATTATTGACGGCATGGATGTAGCAATGAGTTTCTTGGGCAATGCGGCGATGATGAATAAAATTATGGGTGTTTCCACTATCAACCAGAATGATGACCTTCAAATGCTTGATGTAACCGATTAGCTTGAGGGTTTGGGGAGAGGAGAAGTCAGTGAGAGCATTGAGGGAAATGACTGGTTCTACTTCGGGAGGGTCTGAGGGAGGGGTTATGTCAGTGGATTCAGGTGATTTAGATAGAGAGGGAGTTTCTTCATCTTCTTCGGAAATCTCCTCAGAGATGGCCATAAAAATATTTTGTTCTTTACACTTGTGGCCCAGGAAATATTTGTCATCATAGTTATAACAAAGGATTTTGAGTTCACTTTCAGTCATTTCAGCCTGGGTCAATTTTTGGATCTTTAGTGGAGCAGAGGGAGGAGTGGGATTTACTGGTTTAGGGCGAGGGATGAAGGAGGGTTTGTAGTTTTGAGAAGACACAACATGTTGTGCTTCTTTATCTCTTTTGGTAGCCTCCACCCAACTCTCAAGCCGAGCCATGAGGACATGGGCCCGAATTTCATCCTTGAGGCCGCTGATAAAACACTCTCGGAAAAAGGCATCAGAAATGCCCTTTGTTCTAAAAGCCAGGCGCTCAAAGGCAACTATAAAGTCTTCCACTATTCCTAATTGTTTCATATTTGTCAAATGGCCCAAATGGTTGGTGTCAGTGTCAAAGCGTTCATAAAGCTCTGCCACAAATTGTGTCCAAGCAATATACCCTTGACAAGAATTTTTTCTCCATTGCCACCATTGCCAACGTTCTTGATCTAGATGGAGAACACCATACCGGAGTTTGGCCAAGTCATATGTAATGTTGTATAAAGAGAATTAATGTTCCATTTGGGTTTCCCAACCAGTGGGGCCTGAGCCATCAAATTTGGTCACATCCACCTGTGGAAGGCATAGGTCACGTTGAAAGTGATGGTTCTGCAAGGTATGGGAATGAGAGGAATGATCACCTTCAGTATGTGGGGGTGAGGAAGAGGAAGGGTTATCTGTAGGGTTATCTTGTTTGATTTCGCCCATTGAGGACTGCATGGTTGTATTGATGGTGGCGACATTGGCACTAACAATGGCGGCGACATTGGTGGCGACTTGGGAAATATTGTTGGAGGAGGAGAACTGAAAATTGATCCTTCCAAGGTCAAAGTCATTTTGGATTGGCCAAATCCCAACAATGTGACAGAGGTAAGAATCGTTTTGGGAGTAGCCCAGTATTGGAGAAAGTTTATTTCTAACTTCTCTTCAATTGAAGCTCCATTACATGCAGTGACAAGCATCAAGCAAGTTTTCCAATGGGGAGGAAAGCAACAAAAAACATTTGATGCATCGAAGGAGAAGATTAGTTCAGCTCTAGTTCTTGCACTTCCAAATTTGAGACAACCATTTGAGATCCAAACAGATGCAAGCAATTATGTTATGGGAGCAGTCTTGTTGCAACATAGTAAGCCCATTTGTTTTCATTATGAAACGTTTAATGGTGATGTGATTAACTATCCTACTTATAATAAGGAGTTGTATGCATTGGTGCAAAGTGTGAAAAAATGGAAACATTATTTGTTGGGAAAAGAAACTATCATTCACACAGATCATCAACCATTTCAATACTTACAATCATAAACAAAGCTACAACAAGCAAGGCACTTCAGATGGATGGTTTTCTACAACAATTCCACTTGGTTATAAGGTATAAAAAAGGCATTTATAACAAAGTTGTTGATATGCTTTCTAGGCCTATTGTTAGTGCTTCAGTTATTCTTAAGCATAATTCTATCATGCATGAGAGATATGTTGAACAGTATGCATTAGATGTTGATTTTAAAGAAGTTTATGCAACTTTGTGTCATTCTAAACAAGTTGAGGAATTGGATTACCATGTGCATGATAAGATTTTGTATCATCTTGGCAAGCTATGTATTTCACAGGGTGAAAGAGTCAACATCATAAGGGAAACTCATTCTTCTCTTATTTCTAGCCACTTTGGTGTAGGAAAGATAGTGGCTAATTTGCAAAGGTATTGCTATTGGCCTAAAATGAATGAAAGTATTTCAAGATATGTAAGAGGATGTTCTTTATGTTCTACAAGCAAGCCTAGCAATAGAAAGTTGGGTTTGTATACTCCACTTTTGGTTCCTTCTCTTCCTTGGGAAAGCATTTCCATGAACTTTGTAGAAGGTCTACCTTTGTCTAAAAGGAATCATGATTATCTTTATGTTGTGGTTGACCGTTTCAGCGAAATGTGTATTTTGATGCCTTGTAAGAAGCAGGTTACATCTGAGCAAATGACACATATGTTCTTTCAGCATGTTTGGGTACATTTTGGGTTGCCTAAATCCATTATTTTTTATTTAGATTCTCCATTTATTGGGAACTTTTGGTCAAGTTTATGGGCACTCATGGACACCAAGCTGAAAAAGAGCACAGTTTTTCATCCACAAACCGATGGTCAAACAGAAGTGGTTAATAGAAGAGTAGTGCATCTTCTTCGTGGTTATTGCAGCAAGCATCTCAATCTAAGCACCTACACTACATTCAGCATGCTTACAACCAGGATAAGCACTCTTCAACTCAAACATCTCCATTTGAAGCATGTTTTGGTTATTTGCCAAAATCTCCTTTAGATTTTATCTTTGGGAAAGACATTGTTATTAATGGTCAATATGAAATTGATAAGGAAAAGAAATTCATTGAACAAATTCAGTTGGTGAATCAAATGGTACAAGAATAGTTAGAAAAGAGCCAAGCCAAGTACAAGACAAGACATGACAAGCATCGTGTTGATCACAGTTTCCAAGTTGGAGATGAAGTTTGGCTTTACATTAGCAAAGAGAGGCTTAAAGGAGAAGGTGAAAAACTGAAACCAATTAGATATGGACCTTTCAATATTCTTGAAAAGATTGGTAACAATGCCTTCCATTTGGATTTTCCTCCTTATATGCAAATGTATGCAGTTGTCAATGTGGAGAATTTGAGATTGTATGAGCATGGACGTTGACCCTTGTAATCCCATGATGTCATCATTTGAGATCTTTCTCTTCCACCTGGGCATTGACCCTTGAGATCCCATGATGTCATCATTATGACCCTGGATGTCATCCAGAGATAGGGTTTGCATTTATGAGGGCATTTGTGTGTTGGTTGGCACATGTGGCATCATCTAGGGCCTTTGGAGGCCAAAATTTGCATATGGGGACCAAAATTCCTCCCTAGGGTCTCAACATCACCCTAGAAGGGCATGACATCACCCTTGGAGCTAATTTTAGGGTTTAATTACTTTCATTTATGTAAAAATTGGATTTCTGATGTAATTTGGCTAGGTCAACCTTTTATGACCTAAAAAATATTAAAGGTCATTGATATTGTATAAATAGAGAGGAAGTTCTCTTATTTTTTCATCATCACTCATGACACAAGTGGTGTGGTCTGAAATCTGGCCCTCTTTAAGGTTTATTGGCTGAAAACTTGTGTTATTTTGAGGTTACTTGGGTTTTAAAGGAGGTGTTCACTAGCTCTTTCTTGTATTATTTGGCTTGGTGAACTTATCAAAGGATTTATCTTGGCAAATTGTGGCTTGATGCATGATTATTCTTGGTATAAGTAAGTAAACTTTTGTTATTATTCATGTTTTATGGTTGCTAGTCTATTTTGCTTGCTTGTATATGGAAGATTATGAAATTGCATGCTAAAACCCTAGGTGTGCAGAACTAAGTTATTTACATCTTCATTCTTTGTTTGTCAAGCTTCCTTTCCATTTCTTACCTCTAGAAACCTAAGCCTGGCTTTCTAAAGGTGTTGACCTAGACTCTCCTAGGAACCTAACCCTAACTTCCTAAGGTGGCATCACACTTCTAAAACCAAGGAAGAGGGATGTGCTAGGGCCTAGCAAGGCTACTCTCTAGCACTTATCCTCCACTAGGTCTAAGGATAACTGGACTAAGTTCATTACTCCTCCCTACTTCCAAGATATTACCCTTAGCATCTTTAGCTCAAGGAGGCAAGAACCCCAAGGGCCTAGCTTGCGCTACACCTATAGAGGTTTCTTTCTCAAAAGAAAGTTGTTGGAGGACTAAAGTGTTACTTCTCCACAATCTTGTATTTTGACCTTGACCTTATATCCTTTGTCATTTCCTCCTTATAAAGATAAATGTCATCCTTAGACTCCCTTTTACCCAACACAAGGCACTTTTCAAAACCCTAGGTCTCAAAAACCTAAGGGGTCAAAACCTTCAAACAACCGCTTAAAACTATTCAAATGACCTCTTCTACTAACCTATTTTGTCGCAAGGATCAGCTCCTTTGGGACTTGACTTTGTGATCCTCTAACATGTCCTTGTTGCATGACCAAACTCTTTGTGGAATTTTTTCATTTTCAATTCTAACCCTAACCTATAACCACCTAGTTTTGAACTCTTCCTTGGACTTAAAGCTGGCCTAGAACTAATCTTGTTAAAACCACTTGGACTTAGACTCTTCATTAAACTTTGAGCTATTGGTTATGTGTTGCATTTACTTTTCTTTCTATCCCTTGACAAACTACTATCAACTTCATAGATTGTTCTTGTTGTCAAAGCCTTGTTGGACTTATTGCACTTAATAGCCCCTTATTACTTCATTAATTACTTTGAGCCATACTTGTTATCATCCAGTGCCATTATTTTTTGTACTTGCCATCAATTGTTTAAGCATAGAATCATATATTATTTCACTCATTGGGATATTTGATTTATTCAGTCTTGATTGAAGCAACATTTTCATTTGAATACTTGTTTGTGCCTTCCTTGCAAGTCACCAACTCTTTAGGCTTCATCTTCCAAGGCTTAAAAGGTGATCAGTGAGAGGGGGGGAATTTCTTGCATCTTTTCCTTAGTCTTATCAACCCTTTAGGTCACTGGGGATGTCTCCCCTGGGGTACTTTAACATACTCCTAAATAGAAAGGGGTTTCCTATTAAGGTGGCAGTGATAGGTCAACCCCTATTACCGCCAATCTTGCATCCACTTGCCTTGGGCTTTGGGAAAGTACAGATTGTGCGATAACATGTCCCACATCTTTCATTTTTCACTCAGCGAGTTTTGGGACTTAGTTTAATTTCCAAACATCATTTTTATGCCCATGCAAAGAAATAGTATAGTCACATATTCTCCTGCATCCACATGTCATCATGTGTCACACATCCTGCATTTTTCACTCCGCAATTATTGGGACTTAGTTTTTTTCTAAACATCCTTTTTATGCCAATGTAGAGGAATAGTGTACCCACATATTCTCCTCAACTCGCATGCCATCCCTCGGGCCTACCATCGTTCACTACAAACCCCCCAAGATTTCCACCATAGCATTCCATGTCACCACTGCCACATCACTTAACACGTGGCTTCCACGCCACCAAGTACAGAAAAGTTCCCAATTTTCTAAACATTCTCAAACATTAATAATTTTCCAAAATTTTCTTTTTCGACCGAAAATGTTCTCTTTTTCGGCCACCATGAGAGCTCTCAACTTAGCTTCCCATGGTCAAACATGACCTTGAAATTGTCAATTCGGTATCCATTTTCCAAATTGCATGCCTACTTCACCTAGAATTTGGGAATTTTACTTTGAATTTCACCTCTTTTTCCCAAATTTGACACGGACTAATGCTCTACAACAACAGATTTGTTAAATCCGCACTAGTATTTAAATCATACGAGTTTGATGTTGAACCAAAATCTTTGATACCAACCTGTAATGTCCCCAGATCCCTTGTTGAGGCACACTACCACAAAATATCGCTCTGATACCAATCTTTGGCATACCCAACTCCCTTGCTCAGTCTCATTACTACTGAATCAACTAACATATCGATTCAAATGCGAAAATATACATAGCATGACATACATGCATTTTGTTATCATTAATTCTTAAAAATGTGAATGAAAATGATATAAACATGCACGACAGCGATTAAATACACATAACATAAATCAAACACATCATGCAGCATAGCATTCATGCAATAAAAAACGCAGTGATCATCTCACTTCTCTTTTAAAAACATTTTACATAATTGGCTATAGACAAAGGACATTCCACCCAACCATAGGCTTTGTTACTCCAATTCTCTTAGTAGCTAGTCACCCCCAAGCTGGGGCTATGAGTCCACAAGGACATACAGGCTCCTATCGGTGTCTACAATCCACTTTAACAATTCAAATACTCACTAAAATATAGTGACACGACTCCTACAAAAATTCCAACTGCCTACCTCTCTTCCCCATCAGTTTGCACAACCCCAAGGGATGATATTTCCTTCTCTGCACTATTGTACCTCAAACAATCTCCATCCCCTATAGGGATCCAGCACAGACCTGCCAAGAATCTTTCTACTAGGGGCTCCAGGAAATCCATTTGCAACAGAAGTGTTCACACATCAAGTTCTTGGGTAATTTTCTCAACAGAAAATCACTCATGGGCATAATAATCTCATTCTCAGCATAATTACCAACTTTAGTAATCTACCTCCCTTACTCGCTATGGTTGGCCCCTATTTTACAACACTCTACTCTACTTTTCTTCATTTCTTGCTAACTATAAAAACTCTCTTCCTTCCTACTCGAATTTTCCTCTTCTCCCATGCTTGTTTGACTCTCATGTTTCCCTCAAAGATGATTACACTCAACCCATGATGTCATATTTGAATGGGTTGAATTCCTCACTCAACTTCTTATATTGTTGAGAAGTGTAACTCAGAAGGTCGTCTCCATGCGTGGAGTCCTAGCATGGGTGGAGGAAAATGAAACTTAGCCAAGTTGATTAATTAATCTCCTTCCTAAGTCTAACTTAGGAAAAGTACAGTTGATGTGTTATATTCTTTTGTTGACTTAATGAGTACCTTTTTTCTAAGGTTTAAGTGGAAAATAATTTAAGTTGTGATATTTTAATCATGATTGTCCATCTCATTGAGTGAGTGAGGGTTAATATTCTCCTTCAATCATTTTGGATATAGGGTTTTCTCTTACTCATGGAGAGATAAAGAGATCGACTTGGTATAGGGGTGAAACACTTATGCATTTGAGCATTGAGAGAGAGAGAAATCTAGAGAAAATCTCTTGAGGGTTTGGTGGATAGGTTTTGCAGAGGAGACAGAGGATATTTCTGAAGAGGATCAACCTTCTTCCTTGGCTTTTAGAAGAGGCCAATTTTTAGATCCGAAGGTAAGTTGTACTAGGTGATTTCAAGCTCACGTAGAGGCATGTACGAGTGACGCAGAGGCTCACAGCTAAGTTTTGTTGAGTCGGTTGGTTTTTTGGGGTTTGTAGAAGGGTCGTACTATTTCTTGGGAGAATTTCGTCGGGGTTTATCCTAAGAAATTGGTTGGGATGGTTTTATCTGTAATAAATCTATATATTTTCTATTGCAATAATAAAATCCACAAATCTAAAGAACTAGTTTTCCCTCCAAGGTTTTTCCAGGGAAAATTTTGTCCAAAAACATTGGTGTTCTCATATGATGTGATCGATGTTATCTTTCTCAGTATATATCAGATTTATTTTTTATGTGCTATTTATTTTCTATAAAGAAAACTGAGTTGTAACTATAAAATAGCAATTTCATAAATTTAAATGTGCTACATAAATTTCTGGGTAGTAAAAATTGTTGAAGTTTATGGTTCATCTTGTTCGGTTTTAGTGGATTCACATACATGAATTCAATAATTGAGTGTTTAATAATTCAAATGGATAAATGGATAAATGACAAACTTGTTAATGAAGATGTCTTAAGACTCGAGGTAGATAAAAAAAACACTCAAAACCCCATTAAGCCCCCTCTCTTGTAGAATCGTAGCCCCCCATTACTCTAGTCCTTCATGTCTATAATCGACGGTACATTTCATTTTATTACTTTCAATGTACAATGTTTACATATTACATCATTTGGCCCATGGCCATTCATAATATGTACAGTTATACAATGCTACATCTGGGATCAAAACTGGAGTGTTACAATAAACATTGCTAAAATTTGGGACGCAACCACTGAATTGAGCAATAACTACTATGTGTTTTCCTTCATGGGAGGTATTTTAGTTAGTACACTACCAAAAAAAAAATTGGATATCGTGCATCACCATAGGGATAATATATTGGCACTATAACCAATTACAGGGTATTAAAACATATAGAGAGTTGTCAATCCATTGAGTCACGGTATGTCATTATTTTACCCGAAATAATTTGATTGACCATAATTGAAATTCATGGGTCCATCACCATTAGTCAATCTATCTAAAGGGGTCTATTCAAAGGGGACTATTCAAAGAAAATGTATTATCATCTATATTTGTTTGAATGACAAGGACAATTACAATTACAATAATGTTGATACTGCTAATCAATTATTAATTGTTGAAATTATCAAGTGTAATCAAAAAGATAAATTGTCAGGAAAAAAAACAATATGAAATAAGAAATCCACCATTAAGAATTGATTATTATATTTCCATACCCTAATTCAACATTACATCTGTGTTAAAAAGAAATTTAAATAATTTTAAATACACCATGGATGGAAACAATTGGTACTTTGATCTTAAAAATAAAGAAGAAAGTGTTGGCATTTTCTTATCAAAATAAGAAGATAACATTACATGACTTTACAATCAATTCATGCTTCAAATCTCCCTCATTAAAAGACTTGATAAATGTATTAGATGTGATTCTTCAAAATAATTAGAAGTCATTACAAAATATGCAGAAAAAACTTGACAAGGTTGTGGCTAATGATGATGAAAAAATTTCTCATCTCATAAATCATAGTCAAAGTTTAATCGCATAAATCAATAAGTTCAAAAATTAAATGAAGATGCAATAGGAAAAACTAGAACTTATCAACAAAGATTCATTCATCGACAAGGAAACAATGACCAATCTAGTTGAATTAGGTATATCTTCAAACATCGAAATACAAATGGCGGGGACATAAACCTTAGAAAATCCAAGTGTCTCTACTAATAAAAGTTCAATTATCAACGAAGTGATATAAATTTATGAAGAATGTATAATTCCAAAGGTGAATCAAGAAAACTCTAAAATTATGATAAGTTTGTGTTACAAGGACACCTTGTTAATGTTTTGGGAAGAATCGGGCAAACATTCTCCTCAAATTGTCCATGTGACTTGGCTAAGGAAAATGGCCCAGGCATAGTCGTTATCCTTGATCATGGGACTTGACAAGAATTGACAAAGACTCGAGAAACATATGCATCGGGCGGACATTCTCCTTAGATGGTCATGTGACTTGGCTAAGGAGAATGGCCCAGGTCATTGATGTTCTCCATGTAGTAGCATCGGGCAGACATTCTCCTCGAATGGCCATATTTCTTGGCCAAGGAAAATAGCCTAGTTGTAGTCTCTATCCTTGATCATGTGACTTGAAAAGAAATAACAGAGACTCGAGGTGTTATGTGGGAAATTAACACATCAACAAGGTGCATGCCAGATAAGATTACATCAACCACACTCAAGGAAACCCTTTCTAGAAAAGAAGAAGTGTCAAGAAGACAAGACGATGCCCATATGACCATTAAAGAAGCTCTATGAAGCAATTGAAGACCCAAGAAGAGAAGTCGGCCTCCACAAGTAAAAGATAGAAAACAATAAATTAAAATTGAAGACCCAAGAAGAGAAGTCATCCCCACATGAAAAAGACATGTGACTTGACAGATATAAAAAAAGGTCATTTTCATTTCATTTGACACACTCACATACTCATCTCTTACTCAAGAAAGAACGTGCAAGTTTCAAAGAGCTCTTATCTGGGGTAAAATTCATTGCAACTTGAAGTTCTTGGTATTATGTCTTGTGCACTACCTCTTGGTAGTTGCGCTAGGCTTGGGAGGTGACTCTTTGATATCTCTTGGTCTATTTTCATGGTGGTAAACTTGTAAACTCTTGAATTGATTCTTCTATAAGAAAGGTTGTTGGGTTTTCTCCCAAGGTTGGGTTTCCTGGGATAAATTCTTGTGTTCTTGTGTCTACTGTGCATGGTTAATATTTCTAGATCTTATTATTTCCATTGCATTGTAATAGTTGATATTTTCAGTGGTATAGTTATTCTATGATAATTGTGGCATGAAAGGAAGTTTTGCATTGAAATTATAAAACAATAACTATCAGATCTGAGAATCCGAAAATTCAACATGGTATCAGAGCTTTGTTGAAATATTGCCACTGCACAATGATTGTACAATCAAAAAACTAGATCTTATCTAAAAATCATTGGGCACTTTTCTTGAAGCATTGGGGATAATTCTTTCATAGACTAACTCGCCCTAACCCTGCGCACCTACTGGTGCTCCCATATTGTCAAAAGTCAAGGTTTAATTTTGGTCAAATTCAAAACATCTAGTCAAAATCAAAAGTCAAAGATAGTGTCCAATTTCATAATAGAAAACACTTGTTCTTGTTCTTGTTATTGTTCTGGGTAGGTTACCATGAAGACAAAGAAAGAATGTCCCCCTGTCTCCGCTCTTAATAGCACTATTACAGATAGTAGTGATACTTGGTTGGTTGATAGTGGTGCTTCTAGGCACATGACAGGTTACCGAAATTCTCTCAAACATTTGACAGAGAAGAACTCATCATTACAAGTGGAAATTGGAGACAATGCCAAGTATGCAGTAAAAGGAGTTGGAACCACATCATTCCAACTAGAATCTGGAAACTCTCTACATATGAATGATGTCTTGTTTATACCAGGACTAAGAAAGAATGTACTCTTTATCTCTGCATTGCGGGATAAAGGATATTGAGTTTCATTTGTGGATGGACAAGTTCTTATATGGCCTAAGGATTCGAACATTGACGCAGCAGAAGTAATTGGTGTCCGAGAGGAAGTATTATACAAACTATCAAGACGTCTAGCCCAGGCATTGATACATGATAACACCAACTTATGTGAGTTATGGCATCGAATATTTTCTCACCTGCACTACAAGGCCTTACCAACATTAAGGAAAATGGTTATAGGTATTCCAGAGCTCCAGAAAGAACATGAAGGCATTTGCAAAGGATGTACTCTTAGTAAGAATAACAAGGGACCTTATCCAAGCAGAAATAGTATATCCAAAAGAATCTTGGATCTAGTGCATTCATATGTATGTGGACCTATGATAGTATCATCTTCGGGAGGATTCTTGTACGATGTGACATTCATTGATGATTTCTCTCAGAAGACATGGATCTACTTCATAAAGACTAAGGATGGACTATTTAGTAGGTTCCAAGATTTCAAGGCTCAAGTAGAGAACTTGACAGGTAAGAAGATCAGGGTTTTAAGAATATATAATGGAGGAGAATATACGTCCAATGACTTCAGTGATTTCTGTAAGAAAGAAGGGATCAAGAGGGAGTTGGCAGTTCCTTATAACCCCCAACAAAATGGTATTGCAGAAAGGAAGAATAGTTCTATCGTGGAGACAGGCAAGGCAATGATTCATGATCCAAATCTACCCATGTTCTTATGGGCATAAGCATCCAACATAGCAGTGTATTTTAAGAACAAAAGTCCTCATCGTATATTTGAAAATAAGACTACTAAGGAGGCATTCACAGGAGTGAATCCATAGGTCAATTGTTGGGCGTAGGCCCATTCTGGGGAAAAGGCTACTTTTGGAAAGAAAAGCACAAAGTGGGAGAAAGACACATGGCAGGAAAAGAAACGTGTGCAAGGTAAAGTCACACGCAAAGGAGGAAATCATGCAAGGTGCACATGCAAGAAGACCTAACAATTCTAGGGTTAGGGTTTTGGTAAACATTGTAACAGTTGTCAAACTGATAGGCGAGTATAAATAAAGACCTAGGGAATCTAGGTCGGGGTGGTTTTTGGTTACTCCTAGAGTTTGGAGTTATAGGATGTGTTATCGCGGAAGAACATTGTATGCATAACATGCTCTTGTGATAAGTTGTTGAGATGTAGAGAGTAAGTAGAGTAGATCTTAAGGGTTAGATCACAGGTCGAGGAGCCTGGTGTGATCTAGTTCGCCTCATTAAAGATCTTGACCCAACTGAGGGAGAATTGTAATGCACGCAGTGCCATGACTTTGGAGAAACTATAACAAAAGAGAAAAGTAGCAAAATATTAGTGGACATAGCCCAGGAGGGGGTGAACCACGGTAGATCATGTGTTATGTGAAATGTTTATTGTTCATGTATTTTTTTTCAATGGTTAAATCTTGGATGAATGTATTGATGAGATAGTTAGATCTGGTGATTTTGATGCATGAATAAAGAACGACAGAGTGTTTAATATAGATGGACAATAGATAACTAAATAAATATCACAAAGTATAATCCCAGGTCCCCACTCATTCCCAGGCTGCAAGCACCTGAGCATTGCAGCCACCCATAGAACTATCTCAAGTGAGACTGTGCAGTACACTCTTTGTGTTGTGTTGCCTTTAGGTTTACCAGGAAGGCCGATAGTTTTAGAGGGCTTTGTTGGGAGCTTGTTTAGATCTGAACCTGGGTCATCCTAAGAGGTAGGAAGGGAGATATTAGCCAACATCAGTCATATGATGATCTTTGGTTGTCCAGTATACATTCATGTAACCAAAAAGAAGAGGGAAAATCTAGAACCCTCTGAAAAGGAGGGAACCTTTGTTGGATATAGCGAAACTTCAAAATTCTATAGAATCTATATTCCAAGACAACGTCAAATTGAAGTCAGCCATGGTGTTACCTTTAATGAAGATCTATCTTTCAGGAGATCCAGATAATATCACATAGATATTGTTAGTGAGGAGCAGGAGGCTCCGAAGGATGATGGTACACATCCAACTAATCCATTTGATCATCCCTCGGACCATCAAGAAGAGCCAGCAGGACCAATGGATCTACCTAGAGATGTTGCAGTCACTAGGAAGAGGCCAGCATGGCTTTCTGATACTTTGTAGGATGTAGAAGGACATGTAGCTCCCTATGGTACTTTTAGGAAGAGAAAGAGACCTAAAAGGTTCTCAATTTATATGGCACTGATGAGCCACATCATTGATTTAGAACATTCTAGTTATGAGGAAGCAATTGAACAGGAGGTATGGAAAGATAACATGATAGAGGAGTATTAGTCCGCCATGAAGAATGATGTGTGGGAGCTCATTTTGATACCAGAAGGGAAGTCAGTAGTAACTTCCAAATGGATATATAAAATCAAGCATGCAGTAGATGGTAGCATCGAAAAGTACAAAGCTGGGTTTCTGGCAAGCGGATTCTCCCAAAAAGAGGGAGTGGATTATGAATAGAAATTTTCTCCAGTCGCTAAGTACACTTCCATTAGGACAATTATTTCTCTTTCTTCAATTATGGGTTGGAAATTGCATCAGATGGATGTAAATATCGCATTCCTCAATGGTATGATTGAGGAAGAAGTGTACATAGAGAAACCTCAAGGTTTTGTGATACATGGGAAGGAATCCCATGTCTGCATATTAATGAAGGTGTTGTATAGATTGAAGAAGGTTGTTAAGAACCTGAATATATCTACAAATATAATCACCACAAATATTGATTACACAATAGATCCACAAAGCAATATAGAAAAAACCACACTTTATTATTTCAAAACCCTTGAGGTAGGGAAACACCGTACAATGGATCTTATTATGGAAGGGATCATGTCCTGTTCACTTGCCTCTTCGAGTGGGAATCCTCCTATTGAGCTACCGCTCCAAATACAATAATTCTCTTCATATCCCATTACATTGCTTGAACCCCTTTATATAGTGTTACCATCACCTAAGAACATTATAGAGGAGGAATCTTCTAGAAATAGAACCTTCTAAGAAGTCCTCTTACATTTATTATATCTAACTACCATAGTGGACATTATTTAATAATATAGTGGACCTAGTCCACCTTACATTGAATGGCCTCCACTATTATCACTATGGGCCCTCTGGGCCCCCCCACTACCTCTCTAGCTACCTTACATTCCATCCCCCTTATGAAAGCGTTGTCATCAACGCTTGATGTACAACCATATACCAGGGTCCCATGGATAATTGTGGACCATAATGCTGAAGAAGACTAGAGAACCAAGGTCCCATGTAGAAAGGAAAGCCACCATGCTAAAGTAGTCCAACCACCATTGTAAGCTTGGGTATCATGTCCAAGTGCTCATGTAAACTCCCCATGGAATATTTTGGAACCCAATAACCAACTCAAAATGATGCTCCAAAGACTGAGACCTTTCATGTGGATCCAAATAAGAAGATGCATCCACACAGTGGAAAAGAGTCGTCGCAGAATCTAGAAGGAATAATACCACTGTAGAATATGTAGGATGGACACTGGTAATAATCATTGGCTCTCGATTTGTCACATTGATACTCTCTACAGAAGTTGGATTAGAGTCATCAAATAAAATATGAAAGTGGTTGTCATCCCAGAAATGACAACTATCCATATACCAATCATCACAATCAGCCTCAAAATCATACCAAGCATATATTTTTTTATTATATTCATCCCTAATGTATGCCATAAGAAATCTCTCATGCATGATATCCAATGAATCTTGAATACTATGAAAACTAGCATTAAGGCCATCTGCAAGGTCATGGAATCTGTCATGCAATGTGCCACACCATTGAGATTTGAATGCTTCAGTAATATGTAGAATTTATTTTAGGGTTTGAGAAGAAATAGCCATCTGAGCACCCTATGAAATCTGCAGTCCTGCCACCGTCACGAAAAAACCCAAAAAATAGAACAATAAATTACTGCAAAAAATCGCGACATTTTCCGGAAAAACCCTGAAAAAATGTTGAACTTAAAATGCTCATAACTTCACTTCCCGGACTCCGTTTCGGCTGATTTGTTTTTTGAAATTGGGTAAAATTTTGAGAAGAACTCATATACGTAATTTTTTTGGGTAAATTCGGCCTCCAGCTACTACATAAATAAAATAAAATAAAACGTGCCACCGTCCGCGGAAAAACCCTTAACATTTGCAGATTTTAAAACTTCAATATATTGACTTCCCGGACTCCGTTTCGGACGATTTTGTTTTTTAACTTGGGTGTTTTTCTGATAAAAAATCGGATATATAACCTATTTCTGGAAAATTTTCACATAAATATACCTAAAAATTCTGGAATGTCATGGCCCTCTTTTTTCATCTCCGAAAAAAAAATCTGCAAAAATAAAAATATTTGTCCACAATGTCTGCCAAGGAAAGTGCTCTGATACCACTTGTTAAGAACTAGAATAGATATAGAAATATAATCACCACAAATACTGATTACACAATAGATCCACAAATCAATATAGAAGAAACCACACTTTATTATTTCAAAACCCTTGAGGTAGGAAAACACCATACAATGGATCCTATTATGGAAGGGATCATGTCTTGTTCACTTGCCTCTTCGAGGGGGCATCCTCCTATTGAACTACTACTCCAAATACAATAATTCTCTTCATATCCTATTACATTGCTTGAACCCCTTTATATAGTTATACCATCACCTAAGAGCATTATAGAGGAGGAATCTTCTAGAAATAGAACCTTCTAAGAAGTCCTCTTACATTTATTATATATAACTACCATAGTGGACCTTATTTAATAATATAGTGGACCTAGTCCACCTTATATTGAATGGCCTCCACTATTATCACTATGGACCCTCTGGGCACCCCCACTACCTCTCTAGCTACCTTACACAGGCACCCAGAGCACGGTACTCCCTTATTGATGGATATTTGATGAGCTTGGGGTTCACCAAGAGTGATACAAATCCCAACCTTTACTACAAGGTTGTTGATGGAAATCCCTTGATCTTGGTGTTATATGTTGATTATTTGTTCCTCACGGGGAAGAATGTCTCATTATCAAGTGTAAGAAGGAGTTGGCCTCAGAATTCAAGATGAAGGATCTTGGCTTGATGCATTATTTCTCGGGATCAGAGGTATGGCAAAGACTAGGCAAGATTTTCCTTGGACAAGGAAAATATACAATTGATATTTTGCACAGATTCAGTATGATCGACTGCAAGTCCATGGCTACACCTATGGATACAAATATGAATAAGTTGAGTGATTCTACTTCAGATTCAGATTTGGTGGATCATGTTATCCCCTAGCCTTGGGATAACTAATGAGATTATGTCTCGAGGCCCACAGGTCCTAGACATGGAGTACCGAGAGCCATATTGACTTGATCCTGGCCCTTGAGGGCCCATCCTTCTTCTTCAACACCTCCATCATGTCAGCAGTAGCATCCATCCCATTTTCCTGTTCATGAAGCAGCAGTGGGTCTTGCTCCATGAGGTAATGAGTCTGGGTATCATGGTATGTGTCACTCTGATTCTCAAAGCATTTGAATATGTGCATTTAATTATCTTTTGTTTCATGATGTGTGCTTGGACTTTATGCCTTTTGACTTGTCCATACCTAGGGGGGTGACAGAATGCCCTAGCAAGTTGGTTACCTTAGGAGTGAGTTGCCACTAGTTGGGTTTATGAAAGGTCATCATCCATTCCCACCATACTTATCTCTTTTCATCATTTTCCCTCTCATATGTCCCCTGCATTAGTTCAGGCATTGGGTTTGCCAAGCTAGAAAAGGGTTGTACCTTGCCTTGTGGGAAGAAGGGGCTAAAGGCCCAGAGGGTAAAAGTTTATGGAAAAATATAAAATCCAAAAGATCAAAACCTTCATATGCTTCACCCAGGGATCCCTGAGAAAGCAATAAAAGGCTTCTCAGTAAGAAAAATGAGGAACCCATAAAATAAATAAACTCAAGACCTAGTTGGAGGATAGGGGGTCTCATCACGAGCCAACCTATTAGGTCCATGGGCATGTAGCAGTATGACACTACCATTCAGTCGGTCACCACACCAAGGTAGTGGCTCTTGGTAGCATAGCCAAGAGAAAGGGGGTCTCATCACGATCCATCCTTCTCATCTCCGTGAAATTCTTGTGGGTAACACTACCACCACTGGTCACCACGCAAAGGTAGTGTCCCGCAGCTATTCTCTTGAAAGAAAAAGCAATAAGATAAAAAGGTAAAATGCATGAATGGGCTTGGAAACATTTTCATCCATGAAAAGGTGTGCCTCACCCTCTTCAGAGGCACCCACAGGTAATCCATACATTTCCATGTCATCATTGCACACATTTCTCAAACATCCCCATACCACCTCATCCACTTACATGACCTGGATTGGTCTTCACCTGGAAACATCCCACATCCAATGAGAATTATCCCAATAGGACCTCCTGAAACCCTCTCCAAAGTTGGCTTGTAGAATAGCATAACATCTTTGAGCACTATTCTGGGAAAGGGGGGTTTTATGCACATGTTTAGATAACTTGATTGTTAGATGTGATTGACATTGCTATGATCCATGTGACTTATGACCCCATGGAGGGCATACTTGTTGATGTTGTAGGACCATGCCCGGTGGACAGGTACCATGGGGAGATGATTAGTTCAAACCTCCATAGGGATGAAATCCCACTAGATGGATGTTGAGACCCCCGCCAGGGGAAGACATATACCAGAGGCTTGCACCGGAGAGAGAGGAGGAAGTTCCACCAGAGATAGCTTGGCAGACCCGGACCCAGGGGGGTCTTTCCCTCCCACTATGATGTTGGCCTTGGAAGGCCCATGATGTCACCTCTCTGACCCTTGACGTCACCCAACGTTGGATGAATACGATGGAGGCAGTTGTGTGCCAAGTGGCATCTGTGGCTTGATCCAGAGGCCTTGGGAGGCCTAACGTTTTTCTCCTGGAGGCCAACGTTTCACCTAGGAGGCCCAACTTCATCATATAAGGGCATGACATCACCTCTCCTGCTTGATTTAGGGTTTAATTTGTCAATTTTATGTGAAAAACTGGATATTTCATGTAAACTGGCCATGTCGGCCTTTTTGACCTAATTTTGTAATTGAAGGTCATTGTAATTGTATAAATAAGGGTTTTTTCCCTTGTATTTTTGGATCATCTCTCACTCACACAAGTGAGGTATGAAATGTGTGCCCTATTTAGGATTTATTGGCTGAAATTTTAGGCACGCTTCTTGGAGGAGGCTAAATTTGGTGTTTCTTGGCATTTTTCTTGGTGGAAAATCTTCAACTAGGCTTATTGCTAGATTATTCTTGGTGGATGTAAGTGAACTTATTCAATCCTTATTTGATTTGAATGGTTATGGTACATTTACTTTTCATTTATTCCAAGATTATGAAATTGCTAGTTTAAAACCCTTAGAGAACAAGCACATGTTATTGTCCTCGTCTTAACAATTTTTCACCTACTAGATTGTGCTAAAAACCCTACCTTTGAAGCATTGTACTAGAGCACTGCCATTGCAGCACTCTAGTATCATTTGCTTCATCAAGACATTAATTTTTTCAAGCTTGAGCTAAAGAAGAAGGAAGACCGCTAGGGCCTAGGGTTACCTACTTCCTAGTAGTCGTTTTCCTTCTAAGGCTTGTTGATTGAGGCCTTGGGTTACCAACACCTCAATCATCACTCTTCTTGGTCCTTAGCTCTTACATTATCATTTGTTTCCTTCAAGTTTTTTGTTTCAAAGTGACTACATTAGCCCTAAAGGGCATTGATTTAGACCTTAAATTTGATTGATTGTTGAAACCAACCATTAAATATTTTACCTCAAGCAACCTACTAACCTTTCCTAACCCTAGATTATACTAATTCACTAACCTTCTTGTTGTTGTTACAAAATTAATCTACAGCCATTTATTACAACAGTAAAAGCACTTAAAAGCAATTGCAAAAGTTGATTTTTACACTGCCTAATTTGCTTCTGACAACTGCTAGTACATTGCTATTATCGGGTTATTATTTTTGGTCATTGTGAAGATCTTTTAAGGCATTTATTGTGAAGTTATTATCTTGTATACATTGTTTTCATAAAATTATGTTTGCTTCATCTTGCATCAACTTATTGCTTTTATTGATAAGTCCAAGGTTTTATGAAGCACTAACATTAAATTGTACTTGCAAAAGATATTGTTTTCTTGTTGCTTTGTTCTGGGTAGGTACATCTAAGCACATAATCGCTTCATTGATTAAAACTTTGGGACTTTCTGATTAGTGTGACTTGTGAGAGGGGACGCTTTTTATTTACACTTTAACCTTTGCCTTCTCAAACACCTAGGTCACTGAGGACATCTCCCCTGGGATATCATCCCTAAATAGAAAGAGGTATCTTATTAAGGTGACAGTGATAGGATAACCTCTTGTTACGTCAATTTGTCTTCCTTTAGCCTTTCCCTTTGGGACAAGTGCAATTTGTGCGATAACAGATCCCACTATGTACACGCAATTGATTGGACCCCTTGATGTACTTGGTTAACACAAGGTTGGATATTTCTTTGCAGTAAACACCTTGAGTTAATTTATGGTAGAGTTGAGACACTACCATTGGGTTGCAACAAACCATGTGTTGAGGTACCTGCATGGTACAGTTGGATATGGCCTCAAATATGTCTCATGTGGTGAAGAGAAGTTGCAGGGATATATAGATTATGACTGGGTAGGGAGTGCAGTGGACAGAAAGAGCACCTCGGAGTGTTGTTTCCGCTTAAGATCAGCTATGATATCCTGGATTAGCAGAAAGCAAACTTCTATAGCTCTTAGTACATTAGAAGTGGAGTATATCGCAGCCAGTGTCGCAATTCGTGAAGCAATATGGCTCTGAAAACTACTTGCGGGACTATTTCATTAGCAGCTAGAGACGACCTTGATACATTGTGATAACCAAAGTTATGTCAAGCTTTTAGAAAATCCAGTATTTCACGACAGTTCGAATTGATATCAAATGCCACTTCATTCGAGACATGGTATAGAAGGGAGCAGTGAATCTCTAGTACATATCCACAGATGAACAGATTGCAAATATTCTCACCAAACCCCGATCGAAGGTGAAGATCAAATACTTCAGGGACAATCTTGGCATGATGCAGAATATCTCCCTCATTGAGAAGGAGTGTTGATGTTTTGGAAAGCATCAGGAAGACATTCTTTTCATATTGGCCATGTGACTTGGCTAAGGAGAATGGCCCAGGCATAGTCTTTATCCTTTATCATGTGACTTGACAAGGACTTACAAAGACTCGAGGCACATATGCATCGCGTAGACATTATCCTTAGATGACCATATGACTTGGCTAAGGAGAATGGCTCGGGGCGTTGATGTTCTCCATGTATTAGCATCAAGTAGACATTCTCCTCATATGACCATATGTCTTGGCTAAGGAAAATGGCCCAAGTGTAGTCTTTATCCTTGATCATGTGACTTGGAAAGCACTGACAGAGAATCAAGGTGTTATGTGGGAAATGAATACATCAACTAGGTGCATGACAAAGAAGATTACAACAACCAGGCTCAAGGACAACCTTTCTAGAAAAGAAGAAGTGTCAAGAAGACAAGACAATGCACATCTGACCATTAAAGAATCCCTAGGAAGCAATTGAAGACCCAAGAAGAGAAGTCAACCTCCACAAGTGAAAGATAGAAAACAATAAAGTAAAATTGAATACCAAGGAAGAGAAGTCGGCCCCACATGGAAAAGAGGGGTGACTTGACAAATATAAATAAAGGTTCATTTCATTTCATTTTACACACTCACTCACTCATCTCTCACTCAAGAAAGAAGGTGCAAGTTTCAAGGAGGTCTTATTTGGGGTAAAATTCGTTGCAACTTGAAGTTCTTGGTATTTTATCTTGTGTGCTACCTCTTGGGAGTTGCGCTAGGATTGGGAGGTGACTCTTTGATATCTCTTGGTCTATTTTGATGGTGAAAAACTTGTAAACACTTGAATTGGTTCTTCTATAATAAAGGTTGTTGGGTTTTCTCCCAATGTTGGGTTTCCTAGGATAAATTCTTGTGTTTATGTCTATTGTGCATGGTTAATATTTCTAGATCTTGTTATTTCCGATGCATTGTAATAGTTGAGATTCTCAGTGTATAGTTTTTCTATGATAATTGTGGTGTGAAAGGAAATTTTGCATTGAAATTATAAAACAATAACTATCAGATCTGAGAATCAGAAAATTCAGCACACCTTGTCAACATTCTAATCATAAGAGCTAACACTTTAACCAATCACATATCGACCTTGCTCTAAAAAAAGGCAATATTTGACCTATATTCAAGAGAAGATCAAATCTAGTGCAATTTGGTCTCAAAATAGAGGTCATTTCTTAGAATCATAAAACAAAAAGTTATATCCATGAAACCTATAAATACACAGTGTCATGGATTGACCCATCAATAATACAAAATTTGTTTAATACTTTGAAGTTCATACTATTTGAACATTTCTTCGACTATGATAGCATCAAGAACGGAGTATTATTTGATAACATTGCAAACAAAAATGAAGGCATCATACATTTTTATACTTTGAGGACAAAGCACCCTTGCAGTGGGTGGAAAAGTAACAAACATGAAGTACATAATAATAAATGTATTAATATTCAAATTGTACGTGTATAAAAGGCATGTTCATTTATGTATGTGACAATTCAATGTATAATCAACTCACTTATTCATTATCAATTACATATTTTATCCTATATGGATTCTTTTATGTTTTCATTTTTAAGTTGGATACTTTTATGTTATGATTCTTATGTTGGATACTTTCCCATAAAATGAACTATTATTCATTACTCTACACTCATAAGGTCCAGTTAGTTGCTTGGAATTGGACATGGAGGAGGTTATGAAGCATAATGAGTGCCTAGAGAAGTTGTCAGTTCATCTCACACACGCTTTCATATCATACTGTCAACCAACAATGAACATGCATTGACTTCAACAACAAGATACTTGACTTGCAAATGTTAATTCTCTTTGTTGACCTGAACTTGCACCTCAAACCAACCTAGGTTTTCATTGGTACTCACTCAATTAAGAAGCTCAAATAGGTCAAATGGCACCAAGGAAGGGGAATAGCATAGTTACCAACTGGATGATAACTCTCTAGAGTTTTCAAGTTTTTAGAGGTCGTATTTTGTGGTTGATTTTACCTTGTTCAAAAAGCGATGCTACGAGTAGCACCACTTATTTCTTCAAGATAATTTTTTGACTTTATGAATCTTCTTAATTATAATGTATCAACATTAGTTTTCAAATGTTGTTTTTTCCACTTGTACTCCAGCCAAAAAACAGTTTTCTTATTCAATCGTTTTTTTTTTCTATTGAATCAAGCTTGGTTACATTTATATTCTCTTTGGAGTTGGGTACAGAAATTTTAGTGATCAATGTATATGGCCTTATTCTAAAAGGGTTTTTTTGGGGGAAACGACCTTCGAGTTATATTTGTTCAAGTTGGAGAACATGATCATGGGTGGGATTCTAAATTTCTTATTAGGAAGAGTTGAGGTATGGGTTTCAGCTACCCAGGATAACCCTTTAATTTTGAGGAACAAGGCCTTTTTTATATTGAACCAAACAAGCTCAGTCCTACCTAGAGGAATAAAAGAGTAGGTGAGGAGAGAAATACTAAGAGGTTGGACAAGTTTCTTCTTTCTGAATCTTTTATCACAGATCAAGATAGAATCAGGTAGTGGGTGGGTTCAAGAGGTGAATTTAGTCATTTTACGGTGTTCTTGGAATTAGCCAAAGTAGGAAAAAAAGCTCCCAAAGCTTTCAAATTTAATCCTACATGGTTAGAAGAGGAAGATATTACCAAGGTGATCAAGGCTCAATGTGATCCTTATGATGGATCTTTGATTGAATCAACTATTATCCAATTTGCAAAGAATTTTAAAAATGTGAAACAAGTTGCAATCAAGTGGACTCATGATAAACAAAAGTTAAAGAGGAGAAAGACTTATTTGATGTTGAATCATAGTTGGAAATCTTATATAATCAATAAATGGGTGGTTTCCCTAATGAAGAGTTTAAACAGGAGGTTTATAGGTTGGAATGTAGAAAGAGGAAAATTATGGCAAACAAGGAAGCAATGTGGAGACTTAAGAGAAGAACTTTGTGGCTTGAGCAAGCATATGAAAACAATAATTTATGCAAATTATAGGAAGAATGTTAACACTATTTGGAAGGTGACAAAGAATGATGGATCCTATGCTACTAGTTTTGAAGATATTATTAGGTTAGGTGTTGAATACTTTAGGGGAATCTATAAAGAAGATGTTAGGGTTAATACTACTAAAGTACTATAAATTATATCTTTCTTTCCTATATTTGAGAGTGAAGATGGCATTGTAAGTTTATTAGAGGAGGTTTCAAAAGAAGAGCTTCAGGGGGTTCTTCAAAGTTTCCAAAAAGACAAGAGTTATGCATTTGATGGATGGCCAATAGAATTATTTTTAGGGTTTTAAAGATTTGATGAGGTAAATTGAGGAATCTAGGTCTTTGGGGAAGATGTTCGCTACTTTCAGTGGTACTTTTATTGCACATATCCCAAAATCGTGTAATCCTACCACCTTTAATGAGTTTAGGCCAATATTGTTGTGCAATTGTATTTATAAGATTATAGCAATGAGGGTCAAAAGATTGTTGTCTAGATCAATCTTGAGAGAATAATTTGGACTTTTAGAAGGAAGACCAATCCATGAAGCCAATGGTACTGCTCATGCGGGTTTTATTCCATTAGGGAAAAACAATTTCCAGCGATGGTGATCAAGGTGGATTTGTCAAAAGCATATGATAAGGTGAGCTTGTTGTATTTGAGGTGTATGTTGATTCATTTGGGTTTTGTGTGCATTTTCTTTTGTTGATTGAGGGATGTGTTGTGTTATAGTGGTGTCCTCTACTTTGATTAATAGCTCTACTTCAACATTTTTCAGAACAAGAAGTGGTTTGAGGTAGGAATATTCCCTCTTATTTCTTATAGTGGCAGAAGAACTAAGAAGAACTCTTATAGAACCCAAGAGAAAATTATCTTTTAAAGGAATTCTAATTTGAAGGAATTTGATGTCGTCCCATTTATTATTTGTGGATGATATAATTTTGTTTTGTGATGCTTCTATAATGGATGTCACAAAACTCAAGGAAATTATTAAGTTGTATTGTGCAGCGACATGTATGAAGATCAATGTTGGGAAATCTATTATCTCGTTCATGAGGGTAAATGAGGAAGACATAGAATTGTTTTCTCATATGCTCCCTTATCAAAATATAGATTTGCAAAAAGTTTTAAAGTATATGGGCTTCCAAATCAAGCATAATGGTTATGGGAAGAAGGATTGGAATTAGTTAATTGCAAAACTTGAAAAGAGGTTGTCAATGTGGTGCAACCAATGGTTGTCTAGAGGGAGAAGGTTGATATTAATGAAATCTATATTAAAAACCATTCCAATATAATAGATATCTCTAGATTTCATTCTAAAGGAATTCTAGAATAGTTAAGGAGGATCACTTTGTTGGACATATTACACACACCTAGGATATTTTTTACTAATTTTCCTATGTTTATTACTCATTAGTGAGGGTCTCCTATTTGTAGGAACCTCTCCTACATTCTAGGAGAATATTCTCTTTAGTTTAGAGCCAGCTACACTAAGTTAGTCTAGTGGAATTCACTCGTGCATGGCAACCCTGGTTTTATCACCAGTAGTTTCATGTGCTTCTCTCACTTCCACATGTGTGACTCAGTTAACTGAAGACTACATGACTAGTTAACTAGGACTAGGTGGAAGTTAACTCTGATAACTACCTATGTGTGTCCAGATCTCTCTAGACCACCACGATGGTGCATTGGCTTATCTTCTATTGCACATTAGTTGAGCTATACAGAGTATATCATGTGTAAATTATCATCCATTCATTTGGTTCATACATTTTCTCATTCTTTTCTCTCCAATTTTTCTCGCATCTTCTCTATTTTGCAAGTTGTGTTCGTTCTTATGCTAGCTAGATCTATTGTGCAGGTACTCACCACACTTTACATCGTATCAAAGCACACAGGCCGCTACGAAGAAGGCACACCAACACTTTTATTTGTAGGTACTAAAGATTGAAGAAAGCGGGAAATATGGATTATTCACCGACAATTCCTCTTACACCTCGCATTCTCTCCAAGATTAATGTGTCATAGATCTGTCATCCATATCTCGAAATCCATGATATGGGTAGATATGACTTTTGGTAGAGAGATGCATTGGATAGGAATGGTCATGCTCGCCAAAAATATCCAATACATGCATCATAGTATAGAAGATAAAGTTGTTTTATCATATCTATAGTTGTCATGGATCCATCAGCGATATCTCAAAATCCACAATCTAGGTTGATATGATTTTTTGTGGAGAGATGCATTGCATATGGATGCTCATGCTCACCAAAAATCTCCAATGCCCACATCATATTTTAGGAGATACAATGGTTTTATCATATCTATAGATGCATGCAACTGATCAGCAGAACCTCAAATCGCTACTTTGACAGGCATATCTCACCGATATCATTCATTGGAAGAGAATCATTGTAATGGAGGACAAAGATGCAATTATCTTGACCTTTAGAGTCTGAATCTAAAACTTATCAAATAAGTTAGCAAACTTTGAGGTGAACAAGAGAGATCCAAGATTTGTCTTCAAAACATGTGTACCTATTTTTTCAGGGATTCTGGACTCATTAGGAGTCTAATGGAGGAGCAACAAGCTCAAGTTGATACTTGGACAACCCACATTAATGAGAAGGATAAGAAATTCACTCTTCTCAATGAGCATATTTTGATTGATTTAAAATAGAAAGAAGATATTATCATTTGTTTGCAGAAAGATCTGCAATAGTCTCTTGCTTCTAATATTGCTTTTTCATTTCTAACCACTCTTCAGCTTCCTTCACCATATTTTGAGTTGCACACTCATTATATTGGGTCAAATTTGATGCATAATATGGGCTACACCGGTGGCGGCCTTGGTAATAATGGACAGGGGATTGCACATCCCATTCAACCTGTGATGAAACCAACAAAAGATGGATTGGTTATGTTGGGACTTCATTGCCATTAGCAAATTGTCTTGGTATTTCATCCGTTTAGACTCAATTTATTCAATCACAAGAGTCCATCACATCAGATGACTCTTCTATTCTTGAGTTGCAGCAGCTACCACCTGCACCTCTTATTGATACATCTTCGGAGCTTTCACAGCCATATTCAACACCAACTTCAGCATTAGAGTTGTCAGTATCAGACTCTTAAGCACCGACATCAGAGTCTTTGGCAGTAGAAGACTCTTCAACATCAACTTCAGGGTCTACATCATCCACATATCGACATGCTCGACATCGTGATCGGAGACAACGTTGTCTTCCTTTCAGGTATCCACAACATTTTTCTAGTTCATCTTCTTTCAACTCATTGATGAAGAGGCATATACAACAACATCTTGGCAAGGTACCAACTCAGAGGATTGTTTGTGGTTGGCTCGATGATTGGTCATGGCAGAATTTGAGCCATTTGTTTAGGACATCTTACATATGTGTTTCATCCAATATACATGGGAACCATTCTCGTTTCTCTTGACTTGACTGATTATGATACCTTTACAGTTCCATTCACCATTATTTTGATAACTTTTATGGCGTTTGCTTCTTTGTTTTGGAAGCACTCTGACTAGCTCGGTCATCTTGGTGTAGGTTGGCGCCTTAATGTTTGGAGAGATCTAATTGTTGTCAACTAGTATCAGCTACAATATTTCAGCTTCAGTGCACTCATTGAAGCAAATTATGATATGTCATCATAATATCATGCTTCATTGACTTGTCATCTTTTCTTGGTTTTTGAGACTATCTACCTGCCAAATGGTGGATCTCACATACTTTTTCTCTTCTTTTGATACATTGTATTTTGAGTGGGGGGGTGTTGGAGATATTACACACACCTAGGATATTTTTTCCTTATTTTCCTATGTTTATTAGTCATTATTGAGGGTCTCCTATTTTTTAGGAACCTCTCCTACATTCTAGGAGAATATTCTCTTCAATTTAGAGCCAGTTACACTTAGTTAGACTAGTGGAAGTCACTCATGCATGGAAACCTTAGTTTTATCACCCGCATTTGCATGTGCTTCTCTCACTTCCACACGTGCGACTATGTTAATTGAAGACTACATGACTAGTTAATTAGGACTAGGTGACAGTTAACTCCGGTAACTGTTTGTGTGTGTCCAGATTTCTCTAGACCACCATTATGGTGCTAGAGTTGCATGCAGGAGAAGCTGGTGGTCATTTCGGTGGTGACACCACTGCTCATAAGGTTTTGAGAGCCGGTCATTACTGGCCCACGCTTTTTAGAGATGCCCATGCCTTGTGTCGTAAATGTATCATTTGTCAGAAAGCATCAGGGCGGTTACAGAAACCAGCCTTTCCTTTGCAGCTCGTTTCAGTAGATTCTCCTTTTCAGCAGTGGGGCCTTGATATCATAGGTCCAATCAACCCCTCGTCCTTGCAACAGCACAAGTTTATTGTGACAGCCACAGATTACTTTACCCGATGGTCTGAAGCTGTTGCGTTAAGAACTATCAACACCAGGCAGGTAATTGCCTTTCTAAACTCGAATATTATCACTCGTTTTGGTATCCTTGACTGTTTAGTATTCGATAATGCTTCTTACTTTTTCTCTCTTGAGATGAGCGAGTTCGCTTTGGAAAAAGGAATTAAGTTGAAGTATTCTGCTAGCTATTACCCCCAGGGCAACGGATTGGCAGAATCGACAAACAAGAACTTGATTAAAATCATCAAGAGAACGGTGGTTGAAAATCACAAAAAATGGCGCAATGCATTGTTAAATGCATTGTGGGCTGATAGGGTAACACCAAAATATGTTGTAGGTAACTCCCCCTTTTTTATCGTTCATGGCAGAGAAGCAATTCTGCCACCTCACATTCTTCTTCCTTCGCTACAGTTGTCACGGAAAATCCAAGAAGAAGATTGTCCCCCTTTGGAAAACCGAATTAACGCTTTGATGAAGCTAGAAGAGGTAAGAGCCCAAGCTAAATGAAAGTTAGATCAGCATCAACTATTAGTTAAAAGCTGGTTTGATTCTAACTCTGCTTCTGATAGTAATTTCAAAGTAGGTGATCTCGTCTTGAAATGGGAAGCAATGTCGGGTATATGAAAATTTGCAAATAAGAAACCTCTTAATGTCCTTTATTCTGATCTAGAACTTCTTGGCAGGATACACATGTCAGAGTGGGTTAAATGGAAACCCTGTCGAGGCTATGGACGCATGTTGGCAGCAGTGGCTCTGTCAACAGTATTGGGGATTTTATCTTTAATATCGTGACTTGCTGGTCTTAGGACTGTTATCTGTTTTCATCTTTTAAAACACTGCTGGAAAAGTTGGTTAATGATGATGTTTATACGATTTTCTGGTTGTTGTTTTTGAGTTGGAATTATCTTTGTTGTCCTAAACTGAATTTGTCCTTTTGGCAGAGATAACTGCTTCTACCAGTGTGTCGCCATTGTTGGCAGCCAATTCACATTTTTCCACTGTCTTATAAGCTGCCTACACCAGTGTTTTGCAAACATTAATTTTTCGTCGCAATTCTCAAATAAACGGCACTTTTATTCTTTGCGCCATTTGCACACTTACCTTCGTTTTTGTTTTCACGACTCTAAGCGTGAAAATTTGGTCTTTCGAAGTCGCATTAAAATCATTATTGAATTGTCGTCATCCTTCTTGTCGATATGCCCATTGCGTTTATCATTATGCAGTTGGAAAAACTTTTTGATCTGTACTCATTGGACATTCTTTGATTGATTATGTAATTTCGTTTCATCAGTAATTGAGGTTGTGATACATTGGTAATTGGATTTATATGTTCTTTGATTTGATCTACTTGACCACTAGTTCCATAAAAATACATAGGTGTTATGGTTAAACCCTTGATATATATCATTTAATATGACACCTAGTTCATGTGATCAAACGCATTGGCACATTGGTTAAACTCTTGGTATGAATTATTCGATCAAACGCATTGGCGCATTGGTCCAACACTTGGTATTGGTTTCAATTTGTATGTTTTTAAAACTATGGCATAACGTTTCATTGTGCGCATGGTTCATCCATTTACCAAAGGTTTTGATTGATTGAAATGGCATAGTTATAACACATGTGCGTTGTGATTTGTATAGTTGAAAGCGTCGACGGTTGTACCATTGGTAATGACTATTCTTCATGGCTAGCAAATAGCTCCACCACCTTCGCATGATGTCATTAATGTTGCTCCTATCCCTGTTTCACCTCTGTTAGCTCGGGTAAGCCTTCGGGCGTTTTGTTCCTGTGTATGTTGCATTCAAACCCTGGCTCGTTTACCGTGTGCTCTTCCCCATGGCACCGGTGGTGCGAATTGAGCCGAACGGTAGCCAAGCCTTGCTACTGTTCGACAATGCCCGGAAAGACTTAGAGGATAGCGGTTGGATCACCTTTGTACATCGGTTTGAGGGTTTTAATCTATTTGTTGCACAGCAGTTTGCCCTGACTTTTGATGGTTGTAGGGCCAAGGTAGGTGACATTCAGTTGGAAATCAGTGAAGAGTTCATTAGCTCTGCCACAGGGTTAGCAGCCACGGGCCAGCGATGGTTTAAAAACTCTAAATTAGAGGAGGTGCCATGGCCACTATTGTTCGTCTCACGAAAGGTCACAACCTGTGACAGAGGTATGCCGATTTCCATGCTTAAACCAAGATGGCATGATCTTTTGATGGTGGTCAAACAATTCGTGACCTGTGAGGGTCGATATGGACTGGTTTTTCTTTATCACCTTCGTTTGTTAATGAATTTTATGGGTTACCCATTGAATATTCCCTTTTACTTCCAGCGTAGCCTTTATAAAATGTCAAAAAGGTTTAAACGAGAAAAATCTGATAGTAGCCTATTCCACCATGGCCTAATCAAACTCATCGTTGTTCATCACTTAAATATCCACGGTGATAGTTGGCAAGCTTTTATTTCTCGGAATGGTTTTGTTGATGCAGAGCCCGTCCAAGTTGACAAGCATGTGGTTAGTGAAACCAAGGTCGAGCCACCCATTCCCTTCCATGTCCTACTGCCCTCTCCTAAACCCTCGATCGACCCTGATATTGACTTACCCAACGTCTTAACTGAGAAGGCTGAGGCTATAAAAAATCCTGTGAGCAAAAAGATCAAGGGAAACCCTACTGTTGATGGAAAAGGTAAAAATAATGCTCGGCTTATCTCGAGAATGGCTAGGAATAAGCCTAAAACTAGTGTTGAGCAGAAGCCCATAGTCCTTAGTGAGGATTCGGACTCTGACATCGAACGCTTCCTAGCTAGTGAGTACCCTTAATCCCAAGGCTTGTGCTTTGAGCCACCCTATGACTTCGTTTCTAATCTACCCCCTTGCCTAAGGAACAATCCTAGCTACCCTGGGATCAAGCTACCTAACGAAACCATCGGCAATTTAACCAAACCCTCACCTGCATTTTAGAAGCCCAAACAGTCGTCATGTGACCAATGTGATGTGTGGTTGGAACGATACTATACAGACATTCCCTTACTTCAATCAAAAATCAAATCGCTGGAGAACCAAGTTACAGTGTTAACAAGCCAAAGGGACAAGATTCAAGCAAATGATAGGAAGCAGAAAACCACTGGTTCCATCGTTTTTAGGAATGTTGAATCGGCTACAGCCGTTGTCAATTCCAAAATGTCATGATCAAGCTGTCTGCTCGTCATCTAGGTATGAATTTCGATATCAATTTTGTTTTGTGAATTGCTCGGATTAATATAATGATGTGAGTTTGGTTTTCAAATAGCTCTGTCTATCATTTGAAATGGCTCTGTCATAATGTTGTTCATCCTATACATTGTTTTCGCTTTGCTAAAATTAAATGAAGTTTTGATTTGGATACACGATTTGCTCATGCCCAATTTAGCAATTGATAGGTTTTCATTTTGTTTTGATTCGTTTGTCTGTTTGGTTTGAGTTAATGAAATCAATGGTTTGCTTTCGATTGCATTTGTTTGTATCTAATCTAAACAGGAGGTTTTCATGCTAAAATTAGAGCACGATCATGTTTTTATTTGGTATAATTTCGTTATGGTTAGATTATATCGGCTCTAATTTAGTTTGTATGCTGTGATTTTGGAACGACTTTGTGAGTTTGAATTGATGTGCTGTAATCTTATAAATCAGGAATACACTCTGATTGACTCTGATTTGGAAAGAACGACTCTGTTTCGTATGAAAACGATATTCTCATTTAAGCCTGTGCAAAATTTGCAAATAAGAAACCTCTTAATGTCATTTATTCCGATCTAGAACTTCTTGGCATGATACAGATGTCAGAGTGGGTTAAATGGCAACCCTGTCGAGGCTATGGACGCCTGCTGGCAGCATTGGCTCTGTCAACAGTATTGGGGATTTTATCTTTAATATCGTGACTCGCTGGTCTTAGGACTGTTATCTGTTTTCATCTTTTAAAACACTGCTGGAATAGTTGGTTAATGATGATGTTTATACGATTTTTTGGTTGTTGTTTTTGAGTTGGAATTATCTTTGTTGTCCTAAACTGAATTTGTCCTTTTGGCAGAGATAACTGCTTCTACCAGTGTGTCGCCATTGTTGGCAGCCAATTCACATTTTTTCACTGTCTTATAAGCTGCCTACACCCGTGTTTTGCAAACATTAATTTTTCGTCGCAATTCTCAAATAAACGACACTTTTATTCTTTGCGCCATTTGCACACTTACCTTCGTTTTTGTTTTCACGACTGTAAGCGTGAAAATTTGGTCTTTCGAAGTCGCATTAAAATCATTATTGAATTGTCGTTATCCTTCTTGTCGATATGCCCATTACGTTTATCATTATGCAGTTGGAAAAACTTTTTGATCTGTACTCATTGGACATTCTTTCATTGATTATGTAATTTCGTTTCATCAGTAATTGAGGTTGTGATACATTGGTAATTGGATTTACATGTTCTTTGATTTGATCTACTTGACCACTGGTTCCATAAAAATACATAGGTGTTATGGTTAAACCCTTGATATATATCATTTAATATGACACCTAGTTCATGTGATCAAACACATTGGCACATTGGTTAAACTCTTGGTATGAATTATTCGATCAAACGCATTGGCGCATTGGTCCAACACTTGGTATTGGTTTCGATTTGTATGTTTTTAAAACTATGGCATAACGTTTCATTGTGCGCATGGTTCATCCATTTACCAAAGGTTTTGATTGATTGAAATGGCATAGTTATAACACATGTGTGTTGTGATTTGTATAGATGAAAGTGTCGATGGTTGTACCATTGGTAATGACTATTCTGAATGGACAGCAAATAGCTCCACAACCTTCGCACGATGTCATTAATGTTGCTCCTATCCCTGTTTCACCTCTGTTATCTCGGGTAAGCCTTCGGGCGTTCTATTCCTGTGTATGTTGCATTCAAACCCTGGCTCGTTTACCGTGTGCTCTTCCCCATGGCACCGGTGGTGCGAATTGAGCCGAACGGTAGCTAAGCCTTGCTACTGTTCGACAATGCCCGGAAAGACTTAGAGGATAGCGGTTGGCTCACCTTTGTACAGCGGTTTGAGGGTTTTAATCTATTTGTTGCACAGCAGTTTGCCCTGACTTTTGATGGTTGTAGGGCCAAGGTAGGTGACATTCAGTTGGAAATCAGTGAAGAGTTCATTAGCTCTGCCACAGGGTTAGCAGCCACGGGCTAGCGATGGTTTAAAAACTCTAAAGTGGAGGAGGTTCCATGGCCACTAATGTTCGTCTCACGAAAGGTCACATCCTGTGACAGAGGTATGTCGATTTCCATGCTTAAACCAAGATGGCATGATCTTTTGATGGTGGTCAAACAATTCGTGACCTGTGAGGGTCGATATGGACTGGTTTTTCTTTATCACCTTCGTTTGTTAATGAATTTTATGGGTTACCCATTGAATATGCCCTTTTACTTGCAGCATAGCCTTTATAAAATGTCAAAAAGGTTTAAACGAGAAAAAGCCGATAGTAGCTTGTTCCACCATGGCTTAATCAGACTCATTGTTGTTCATCACTTAAATCGCCACGGTGATAGTTGGCAAGATTTTATTTCTCGGAATGGTTTTTCTGATGCAGAGCCCGTCCAAGTTGACAAGCTTGTGGTTAGTGAAACCAAGGTCGAGCCACCCGTTCCCTTCCATGTCCTACTGCCCTCTCCTAAACCCTCGTTCGACCCTGATATTGACTTACCCGACGTCTTAACTGAGAAGGTCGAGGCTATAAAAAATCCTATGAGAAAAAAGATCAAGGGAAACCCTACTGTTGATGGCAAAGGTAAAAAGAATGTTCGGCTTATCTCAAGAATGGCTAGGAATAAGCCTAAAACTAGTGCTGAGCAGAAGCCCATAGTCCTTAGTGAGGATTCGGACTCTGACATCGAACGCTTCCTAGCTAGTGAGTACCCTTACTCCCAAGGCTTGTGCTCTGAGCCACCCTATGACTTTGTTTCTAATCTACCCCCTTGCCTAAGAAACAATCCTAGCTACCCTGGGATCAAGCTACCTAACGAAACCCTCAGCAATTTAACCAAACCCTCACCTGCATTTTCGAAGCCCGAACAGTCGTCATGTGACCAATGTGATGTGTGGTTGGAACGATACTATACAGATGTTCCCTTACTTCAATCAAAAATCAAATCGTTGGAGAACCAAGTTACAGTGTTGACAAGCCAAAGGGACAAGCTTCAAGCAAATGATAGGAAGCATAAAACCACTGGTTCCATCGTTTTTAGGAATGTTGAATCAGCTACAGCCGTTGTCAATTCCAAAATGTCATGATCAAGTTGTCTGCTCGTCATCCAGGTATGAATTTCGATATCAATTTCTTTTTGTGAATTGCTCGGATTAATATAATGATGTGAGTTTGGTTTTCAAATAGCTCTGTCTATCATTTGAAATGGCTCTGTCATAATGTTGTTCATCCTGTACATTGTTTTGGCTTTGCTAAAATTAAATGAAGTTTTGATTTGGATACACGATTTGCTCATGCCCAGTTTAGCAATTGATAGGTTTTCATTTTGTTTTGATTCATTTGTCTATTTGGTTTGAGTTAATGAAATCAATGGTTTGCTTTCGATTGGATTTGTTTGTATCTAATCTGAACAGGAGGTTTTCATGCTAAAATTAGAGCACGTTCATGTTTTGATTTGGTATAATTTCGTTATGGTTAGATTATATCGGCTCTAATTTAGTTTGTATGTTGTGATTTTGGAACGACTTCGTGAGTTTGAATTGATGTGATGTAATCTTCTAAATCAGGAATACAACTCTGATTGACTCTGATTTGGAAAGAACGACTTTGTTTCGTATGAAAACTATATTCTTATTTAAGCCTGTGCAAAAGATATCTATGCCCGAATCATGGAGCGGTTTTGATTCACAATGACTATGTTAAACCCCAACTGTTCGATTCGCTCTTGTCTTGATTGGATTGTTGTGTATCTTCAGTTAGTACGATGATTTTTATGAGTTGGATTCGTATCAAAAATAAACTTGATACTGCCCTGTTTGATTTTAATTTGCAAAACGAGTTGATTAAACCCAGATCGACATATGTTATCTCTGTCAAATTCGGTTATAATTCGTTTTGAAATGAACGATTTTGTTCAATGTCAATCGATTTTGTTTGCCCCAATTAGCAATAACAAACGATTGAACAAATCCTACAGATCCTGTTATCAATCGATTGATTCCATTATCATTTCGTTTGTGGTAATTTACACACCAGTTTTGATTTGATGGATCGTTTGTTTATACAGTTGTATCAAATCTGAAAATGATCATGTTGTTTTCGTATAGATTCGATCGTGTTTCCTGTTGATGGATAAGGAAATTGATTTGTTTAACTGTATCGATTTTTGTTTGATATGAAAACGATTTCATTATTGTTCATTACGATTCTGTTTACCCGATTTTGTGACAACAAACGAAACAGAGTATATGCATTTATGTAGTCGTTTGATTGATCCTAGTCGTGTTTTCATCTCAAACTAGTATAACAATTTCAATTTGAATGATTTGTTTGTCTTTCAAATAGCTATTAGATACTTGTTAATAGTTGAATTTAATTCTTTAAATATTTGAATTGATTTTAATGTTGATTATGTGTCTGATTTAGACTGGCTACAGAATCGTAAGATTCTGTAGCTAGTCTATAGAATTAGATTTTTATCATTTTTATCAATAAAATATCTTCCTAACTTGTCCATTTTTTACCCTTTTCAGGTACATCCGAATTGCATTAGGCATGCTGGACAGTCTAGGAGATATTTGTGTGATTTAGTTTTTATTTTAGGTTCCTAGTTTAGTTAGACTTGGGATATTTTCTCAGATTTATGTAAACAGTTTTGATAACTTCCACAGGGATGTTTTACCCTGTGGGAGGTCTTTAAATACTTATTATTTTTTGTAATAAGGAGCATCCTCACTTGTGGGAGAACCAGGCTATGGATTTCTGATACAAACTGAGACAAGAGTTGATGTTTTTCTACAGCTTTCGCTTTCAATATATCATTTTTTTGTTTCAAGTTTATGCATGTCGTTTGCAGTTGATTATAGACTACTTTAGCTATCATAATCTATTGCGGAATGATATGATTTAATTAATGTTTTATCCATATCTGACTTCTTTCATTACTTAAAAAAAATACAGCAATTACTTTGTTCAGTTAATGAATCACAAATTTCTCTTCTTCGTTAATTGAATCATTTCGTATAGATCTTTTCATATAGGTTTATCTAACTGTGAAGATTTATAAATCATAAGATTGTTGTAATTTTTATGTCTTGTTTGTCCTGTAATCATATTTGAAGAGCACTGCAGCTTTTTGTTTACAAGGAGTGCCTGGATAATTCAGTGCGGGTTTTCTCCCTCCGATCAGCTAAGACAATCATTTCATACAGGACAAATCTGGAGCGTTTCTCCAGGTCAGTTTGTGATTTATTTGTTAGTTAATTTGTTAAGTATAATTTAAGTAGTTTAGTTGGATTTATGTGTAGTTTAGATTTAGAGTTAGTGTATTAGTTGTTTAGTTTAGTTAGTTTTTGTTTTATTTCTTTTCATAAAATTATAAAATCAAAAAACAATAGCTCTCCCTGTCTTAGGACAGAATACAAATGAGTTTTTCAGGTTTTCATTCAAATCTGTAAATTGTAGATATTGTATATTTTGTGAATAAGATTTATTTATGTTAATAGTTAGATATTTAATTTCGTAGAGTTAGTATAGTATTAGTTAGTAGATTGTATATATAGAATAGCTAGATTTGTTTAGTTTGTTTTAATAGTTAATTTTAGTTAGATTAGTTTATTAGTTTGTTTTAATTGTTATTTTTAGTTAGATTAGTTAGTGTAGAGTAGTTTTCTTTTTTGTTTTCTTAGGACCTTAGATCGGCTAACGGAGCCGCTAAACCCGTCAAGGTGGTTCATCCCAAACAGCTTGGGTTATTAGACAACCCCGGACCGGTTCCACTCTTCCAGTTGACAGGCGGTCAATTTCGCCCGTCAACAGAACCCTACCTGTGATTCTGTTTCTTGGGTCTTGTTCGTACTTCTTGGAAAGTGATGTCCCTCCTGAGCTTGATTTCCTCAAAGATTTCGATCTCCCAAGCACTTCTTGCTTTTCCAAGAAATTTGTCAAACTCAGATCCAAAGATTCTTGAAAAGAATTATTTCCTACCTTCCTGGCATTCCTTTGTTCTTGTCCTTCGACTTCTTTACGGAGTCACTTCGACTCTTCGTCGAATTCCAGACCTGTGCACTCTTTGCAAAAGATCTTTACAAAATATTTGAGTTCTTGTGACAACTGTGCACACCTTGCGGCAGTCGCTTTACACTTCCTGCAAAGAAACCTTACGATGTTCCTCCTGAGCTTACGAGTCGAGATAGACTCGGTCAACGCACTCCTTGCGCACTATGTGCACACCTTGCACCAGCTCACGAGGAAAAGTGATTTAAATTTTATGCAGGCATTTCAAAGATATACACACCTGTAACAAGATTCATGTATTATTGAACAAACACAATAACAGGGAAATTACAAACAACAACAGCTTCACACATTGGATCAATTTTCCTATGTTATCTTCATTCAAAATCAAGAAAATGGTTATAGTAAAATTCAAACAACAATCATTGCTCTGAGATTCCTACTTGCTCCCAATTATCATAACCCTTCTTTAGGGCATACAAAACATCTCTTTATACAAAAGAAACAAACTAATTGCTACCTAATTGTGGTTACATCGAGACTAGGGTTAAATTCTCGGGTCACGCATGCTCATTCTGTCTACGCGCATGATCTTTCCTTCTATTGTTTTCTATCAACTTCAAAAGATTTGCAGTGTTGGCTATTATTCTAGACTCTGGATTGGTCCTCAGGCACTGAGTTTTCCTGCCACGTGTACTTGTTGATGATGCTCTTGCATCACATCTACATCAGAAATAAGGTACAACAACGAAATGAAGGGGTTTCGCAATTGGTTTTGGACATGTCAACCAAGTGTTTGTCATCAATCATGAATTAGCAACACACTCAAAACATGACAGCAGCATAAAAGGGTTAGTTTTGTGAGTTTGGGGTATTTCAGTAAAGTGTTTGACACAAGGCATAGCCCAAGAACACACCTAAAACACTACAACAATCATATGAGGGTTCTTATATGGTTTATAGAGCATATCATCAAAGTGTTTGAAGAAAGTCTTCAACCAAGAAACCACATAAATATAACAGCAGCAAGTAAAGAATTATTACAGCCATAAGGAGGGACATTACATGTTTCCTCTATGCATTTACCAAATTCATCTTGAATTGAACCAATACACTAATTCGGTGGTAATTCCCTTGACTACCTAACTCTCTCCATTATTTTCTTCTCATCCATCAATTGTAACACCATTCCACGCAATGCTTCTATCCTAGATTCCAAATCTTCATTTCTTCTACTCTGCTTCTTTGTGAATTCTTCATAGACCTTTTCTTTTTCTTCGTTCCTTTCAAATTTCAAGGAGGTACCAATGATATGCCTTTTATTTTCTTAAGCCTCTATGGTGATTTTGTATTCCCAATCCTCGTCTGACCCATCCCACTTCCGAACCAATAAATCCAAGGCATCTTGGACCTCTAATATTTAGCAAGAATTCCTCTTAACCCCCATCCTTAAGTCTATTATCTTGCACCATGTACACAGATCCAAATTGCAACTGCAGCTCGACATCATTCCACCTACACTACTCAACACATTATGGAAGACACTCAAGTCTCCCAAAAGAGGACTTTGGTTGCTTTGAAGAGGGTCCAACTTAATGATTCGTCACTACCCTCTACCCACCCAAACAGAGTGGGCAAGAAGAAAGAAGGCCCAACTTTTAAACAAATAGCTAAGATTACATTCAATCACCCTTCCCATATCTTCAATATTCTTAATGATCCACAGCTCCAGAGCTATGAAACAAGAATATTGTCACTTGTTTGGGAGTTATGACTTTCCCATCTCCCTGGCGTGCCTTGCCACTTGTCCACCTACCTCAACACATGGAAATCAATATGAGTTGGATTATTAATGCTCAGTTTAAATTCATGGGAGGTAAGAGGTACAAGGATGCCCCCTTTTACTCATATTGTTGCCACACCAAGATCCACTACTTCATTAGCTTTTTGACATGTGAGAGAATTGTGAGCTCTTGGAACAAGAAATAACTCAACCTCTCTTTAGCCTTCAATTAGATCTTGCAATCTTTGTATAATTATTATTAACCTGAAATCTCGTGGGACTTGACTTATAATACATATGTCAAAGAACTATTGTCGAGTCACCCAACATTGTACATTATCTAATTCCTCTGCTTTTCATCAACATTAATCCTTGGAAAATGGCCAACGCCTCTGTTAGGGTCCTAACCCACACATAGGTAGAACAATATATTCGGATGTAATAAAGGTCAATATTAATAAGGCCTTTCAATAAAATAGAATAAGGTGTATGTAAGAAGACCTGATAGAATCTTTTGCTTCTAGAAGGATCTTCCTCTAGATGCTTCTTTTTAGTATAAATATGATTCGAGGGTATGAGAACCCTAGCTTGGATATTATTGTAATAGAGCTCTGCTCAACTGGAGGTTTCCCCCTCGAAGAGGCCCATGAACATTGCTTTCAAATTCAAAGTGTTATTTTTGTTGTTATTCTTATATCATTTCAGTGTTATTGTGGTGAATGTTCTGGTTATATTGTTGTTATTCTGCCATTACTAGCATTTTATTTATGTTCTGCATACATTTTATATCTCGTATATTACAAGTGGTATCAGAGCACTTTCCTCTGTAGAAAGTGTGGGTTAAAAAAAAAATTCAGGGTAGAGACGTATTCTGACATCTTTAAGCCACAGAGATCTGTCGTTACGTGCATAAACCCGCAGTTGAGGGATTCATACATGCAGGAAATACAAGTGGTACTTAAGCGCACATTTGTTGGCCACCCTTGTAACCCTTGTTGGTACCCCTTCGAGTGGTAGCGCATCAGACAGCACCTATGTATGGATCGGCCTAGATTACCTAAAGCCCTCGTTAGATAAACCGATTGATCGCCTGACCGTTATAGTGTCACCGAGAAAAACACTCGGGAAGTTACTCTCTAGTACTTAGGTAGTCAGGTAGTATGGCTAAGGGTACGGTCTATCCTCCTTAGTTAGTGCCTTGAGATATTGGGTCGAGTACTACTGTTGGACCCCGCACGTATATTAGAGAGCTATAGCACAGGGCAAACCCTTGTCTGTAGAAACCTTGAATACCTAACCCTTGGGGACAGAAACATAAACAAATTAAAATAGACAAGATCTATTGTCACGCAACTGTGTTCGGGTTGCCAAGTAAATACACATTTCTTTCTAGTTAAGCATTTGAGCATTTCCTCTCTGCAGTATTCTTCATACTGGAGTACAACTCCATAAAAAAAAAACTGGAAATTTTTTCACCATTATTTGAGACCTATTCCATTGGATTCATCTCTTCGCCCTTATCACATTCATCCATATCATTTTTCGGCAAAAAATTTTACCCCGCCCGCCCCTTTTCAGTTTCCCCATCCTCATGGCCCATACTTGTAGCCAAGACTTGGAAGCTCACTTCAACACCTTGCAATCTGGTCTCATCGAGACCCAACAAGAAGTGAAACAACTCAGTTCCAATGTTGTTGCCATCAATACAACCATGCAGTCCTCAATGGGGAAATCAAACAAGACCTCACCACCCAGCTTGAATCAGTATTTTCGGCACTCTGTACCAAACTGCATATCCCTACAGATAACCCTTCCTCTTCCTCACCTCTACATACTGAAGGTGACCATTCCTCTCATTCCCATACCTTGCAGAACCATCACTTTCAACGTGACCTACGCCTTCCGCGGGTGGATGTGACCAAATTTGATGGCTCGGACCCCACTGGTTGGGTAACCCAAATGGAACATTACTTCTCTTTATACATCATTACAAATGACTTGGCCAAACTCTGGTATGGTGTTCTCCATCTAGATCAAGAACGTTGGCAATGGTGGCAATGGAGAAAAACTTCGCGTCAAGGGTATATTGCTTGGACACACTTTGTGGCAGAGCTTTATGAACACTTTGACACTGACACCAACCATTTGGGCCGTTTGACAAAGCTGAAACAATTAGAAACAATGGAAGACTTTATAGCTGCCTTTGAGCGCCTGGCTTTTAGAACAGAGGGCATGTCTGATGCCTTTTTCCGAGAGTGTTTTATCAGAGGCCTCAAGGATGAGATTCGAGCCCATGTCCTCGTGGCTCGGCCTCAGAGTTGGGTGGAGGCTACCAAAAGAGCTAAAGAAGCACAACAGGTTGTATCTTCTCAAAACCACAAACCCTCCTTTATCCCTCACCCTAAACCAGTGAATTCCACTACTCCCTCTGCTCCACTAAAGATCCAAAAATTGACCAGGGTTGAAATGGTTGAACGCCAACTCAAAGGCCTTTGTTATAACTGCGATGACAAATATTTCTCAGGCCACAAGTGTAAAGAACAAAATATTTTTATGGCCATCTCCGAGGAGATTTCGAAAGAAGATGAAGAAACTCCCTCTGTGTCTGAGTCTCCTGAATCCACTGACATAACCTCTCCCTCAGACCCTCCCGAAGTAGAATCGATCATTTCCCTCAATGCTCTCATTGGCTTCTTCGCTCCCCAAACCCTCAAGCTAATCAGTTACATCAAGCATCGGAAGGTCATCATTCTGGTTGATAGTGGCAGCACCCATAATTTTATTCATCGCTGCATTTCCCAAAAAACTCATTGCTACAACCATGCCGTCAATAATTTCCAAATCATGATTGCCAATGGTGGTTCCATGAAATGTGGAGGGCGTTGTGAAAATGTGCGTCTCCAAATTGGTGACTACCACCTAATATCCCATATGTTTACTATCGACATGGGAGGTTGTGACATTGTGTTGGCTGCAGACTGGCTAAGTACTTTGAGTCCCATTCTCATGAATTTTAAAGACTTAACCATGCAATTCGACCAAGAGGGCCACCAATATAAGTTCCAAGGAATCACCGTCAGTTCACCTGAGATCATTAGTTCCCATCGCATGGAAAAGCTGCTCAAAAATGGTCATTCTGGTGTTATCGCCCAACTCCATGCCATACAAGCAACAGAGACACCCTCGGTACCACAAGACCTCCAAGCCATCCTTTCTAAACATCAATTGGTCTTTTCCACTCCCCAAGGACTCCCACATTCCCGTGGTGTTCATGATCATTCCATTCCCCTGGTACCCGGAATCATTTCTCCCAATATCCGTATGTATCGTCATCCCTTTTCCCAAAAAAATGAAATTGAGAAAATGGTACAGGAACTCCTTAATGGAGGCGTTATCCCCATTCAAAGACAAATTCCCCATTCCTGCAATTGATGACCTCCTGGATGAATTGAGTGGCGCCCAATTCTTCACTAAACTGGATCTTCGTTCGGGCTACCACCAGATACGTATGAAAGATGCAAACATTCCCAAGACTGCCTTTAGAACTCATGAGGGCCACTATGAGTTTTTGGTCATGCCCTTTGGCTTGTGTAATGCCCCCTCCACCTTCCAAAGCCTCATGAATCATGTCTTCCGTCCTTTTCTCCACCATTTTGTCTTAGTTTTCTTTGATGATATCCTGATCTATAGCAAAACCTGGACAGACCATCTTGCTCATGTGGATCGAGTTCTCCATCTACTCTCTCAGCACCAACTTTTCCTGAAACAGTCTAAATGTGCTTTTGGCACCTCAGAAGTAGAAGACTTGATTCATCTGGTTGGAAAAGATGGCGTCAGGGTGGATCCTAAAAAGATTGAAGCTATGCAAGACTGCCCTCACCCAAAGACTCTTAATAGCTTGTATGGATTTCTAGGCTTAACAGGGTATTATCGCAACTTTGTTAAGAATTATGGGAAGATTGCAGCACCTCTCACTGTTCTCCTCAAAAAGAAATCTTTCACTTGGACTCCAGCCACTGCTCAAGCTTTTCAAACCTTGAAGATGGCTATGTGCACCACTCCAGTCCTCGCCCTTCCCAATTTCACAAAGACCTTTGTGTTGGAATGTGATGCCTCAAGGAAAAGAATTGGTGTTGTCCTTATGCAAGAGGGTCTCCCTTTGGCCTTTACCAGCAAGCAACTATCTGAAATAAATCTGGGCAAATCCATCTATGAAAAGGAAATGTTGTATATTCTACATGTCGTGGATCTGTGGCGTCCTTATCTATTGGGGAAACGTTTCCAAATTAAGACAGACCATCAAAGCCTCAAGTATTTTTTGGAACAACGCATTTCCTCCCTAGAACAACAAAAATGGGTGACTAAACTCTTTGGATATGATTATGAGATCATTTACAAGAAAGGAAAAGATAATGTGGTTGCGGATGCACTTTCCCGAAAATATGAATGTGAAGGATCCATTTTTTCTCTTTCATTCATTGTACCAGATTGGCTCCAAGTCGTTCGCCAAGAATGGCTACAAGATCCCAAAAGTTCGCAGTTGATCCACCAATTGCATTCCAATGCTCCAGCTTCCCCAGGATACTCTTGGCTCCATGAGGAACTTCGATACAAAGGCCATTTGTATTTAAGTAAACAATCAAAGCTTAAATCCACGGTACTTTCTGAGCTTCATGCTACACCCACAGAAGGGCACTCTGGGTTCACCAAAACCTATGACAAGGTCAAACGTTCATTTTTCTAGGATGGTATGAAACAAGACATTCGTGATTTTGTAGTTGAATGTGATGTGTGTCAACGCAACAAGGGAGAAACAGTCAAATCATCGGGCACACTACAACCGCTCTCGATTCCACCTATTATTTGGAAGGATATATCTATGGATTTTATTACCGGCTTACCCAAATCGGGAAATAAATCCTTCATCATGGTGGTTGTTGATCGCCTTTCCAAGTATGCTCATTTCTGCGCCCTTCAACACCCGTTTACAGCATCCATGGTGGCTCAAATCTTCATGGATTGGGTCTTCAAGCTTCATGGCATGCCGCACTCTATTGTTTCTGATCGCAACCCAACTTTCACAAGCAAATTTTGGCAAGAATTGTTCAAGATACAAGGCACTGAATTGCATCTCAGCACAGCTTATCATCCCAGACTAATGGCCAAACGGAAGTTGTCAACAAGTGTTTAAGAAACATATTTGAGGTGTTTTGCCTCGGAAAAGAAAAATCAGTGGGCTCAATGGTTACCCCTAGTTGAATGGTGGTACAACACTTCATACCATACAACTACATGCATGACTCCTTTTGAAGCGGTATATGGACAGAATCCACCTTCAGATCTCTCATACTTACCGGGTGCCTTGAAGGTCTAGGTGGTTGACCTAACACTTACAGCTCGAGAGGCTATTCTCCGTACCCTCGAAGAGAATTTGGTCATGGCACATAATCGCATGAAGCGACCAGCAGATCAAGGTCGCTCTGAATGTCAATTTGCAGAATGGGATCAAGTGTTTCTTCGACTGCAACCTTACAAGCAAACTTCCCTCAAGGCCGAGCATTGTCAGAAGTTAGTGCCCAAATTTTATGGTCCTTATACCGTGCTCAAGTGTGTGGGACAAGTCATCTATCAATTAGCTTTGCCCAACCATTTGAAGCTACATCCTGATTTTCATGTTTCATGCTTAAAGAAAGTAATTGGAGCTAAGTGCCAAATTCAAACCAACCTTCCAGAGTTAGTTGAAGAAGGATCCATTTAGCTACAACGAAAAACAATTTTGGACCAGCGTGAGCGTCACCTACGTCAGAGAACCATCAAGGAATTGTTAGTCCAGTGGAAAGATACAACTCCAGTAGACGCCACTTGGGAACCAGCTACCATTCTGTAGCAATTTCCTCATCTCAAGCGTTGAGGACAAGGTTGTTTTTAAGGGGGCAGACATGTTAGGGTCCTAACCCGCACATAGGTAGAACAATATATTCGGATGTAATAAAGGTCAATATTAATCAGGCCTTTCAATAAAATAGAATAAGGCGGATGTAAGAAAACCTAATAGAAGCTTCTGCTTCTAGAAGGATCTTCCTCTAGATGTTTCTTTTTAGTATAAATAGGAGTCGAAGGTATGAGAACCCTAGCTTGGATATTATTGTAATAGATCTCTGCTCAACTGGAGGTTTCCCCCTCGAAGAGGCCCGTGAACATTGCTTTCATATTCAAAGTGTTATTTCTGTTGTTATTCTTATATCATTTCAGTGTTATTGTGGTGAATGTTTTGGTTATATTGTTGTTATTTTGCCATTACTAGCATTTTATTTATGTTCTGCATACATTTTATATCTGGTATATTACAGCCTCTACTTCATTTTTCATCGCATTTTTAAGGTCCCAAGAGAAAGTTGATTCCTTATTTCCTGTGGGGTCTATGAGGAACTTCCCCCCTCCCCTGCCCTCCTCTTGCACCTACCTCCCCTAACCCTCCCGTACCCAAATTTGAATTATACAGGAATATAGGATTCGCGGATGAGTACCCGATTCTTCGCGATTCGAGCAATTTTTTTCGAATCTGTATCTGATTTTAGGATACATATTTGTTTCCTCGGGAATCGGTTCTTATTTTAGGATTTGGTCAAGAAACAAAGGGAAACGGTTTCCATTGGAGGAACTGATTTCTAAAGGTCGGGAATTGATTCCTCCAAAGGAAATTGTTTCCTGAATTACTCTGAAATTTGAGGGTCAAAATATCCAAAAAACAAAAATTAATAAACCTACTTGCACAGAAGAGGCTTCTAAAGGGCCCCACATTTAGCCTAAGTAGGAAAAAGAGTAATGTTTTTTATCTACTGATCATTTGGAGCATTTCAGATGGACAGATCGACTTCAGGTTACAAGTAAGTTTGATTTTTAATTTTTATTGGTTGAAGTTTTTTGAGTTCTCTACTAGTGCTTATGTTGTGAGCCCGCGGACATACACAATGGGCTCCATCTATCGTGTATGCCAACATGCATACACATAAGACCTATGCCTACTGGCATACACAGGTCACATGTGTATGCCAACAAGCATACACAATAGAGCATTAAGCCTTATGTTCATGCATGTTGGCACACACAAGAAGTTCCTAGAGCTTTAAAGTTTAAATTTTTTAGAAGTCAATGACTCAATTCTCAAACCCCTAAATGGAAAACACTAATAAAAATTTATTACCATGTGCAACTTGCTAGCATTCTCAGAGCAAGTATTTCAGTGTTTTATAAACACCAGCAATAGCTTCTCGTCAATCAATTCAGTGTAAGCATGGAGTTCATAGGGGGAGAAGTGGTGGAAGGAGAGAAAGCCATCGAGAAAATTAACAACAGCAGCAAAAATACTCTATTTATTCTCCCCGATGGAGGTATGTGACCAAGATTGGGAAGAAAGAGAAGAACATTGATGGCAGTGGCTTGTGGAATTGCAACAAGTGCAACAAAAAAAAATTAGAGGGTCATACATGAGGGTTAAGGCCCATTTTCTTTCGCTAGAAGGTGATGATGGAGTTTATCATTGCAAAAGTATCAGGATGTTGACAGATATCAAGCAGAGGAAGATGCTACCTATTTAGCCAAGGAAGAAAGGAGGAGTTGTGAACAACAACCTATCTCAAAAAGGGCAAATGAAGTTCCCTTAATTGTTGAAAAAATCTGCAAGAGACAAAACTTTGGAACCTTGGCCAAACTGTTTGACATGGGAGGGAGAGATGAGACGGACGACAGAGTTGCAAGAGGAATATATGCATGTGGAATTCCCTTCAATGTAGGGTGGTGTCCATATTGGCAAGACATGCTTGGGGCAATTAATGATGCCCCTAAGGGTTACATGGGGCCAAACTTTGAGAAAATGCACACTACTCTTCTACGGAAGGAGAAATTGATGGTGGAGAATCTTGGACCTGTTCGTTCTTGTTGGAGTGGAAATGGTGTCTCTATTATCTCTAATGGTTGGATTGATACAACAAATAGGCTATTGGTAAACATTATTGTAATGTCTCCTTCGGACTCATACTTCTTGAGGGCAATAGATGCCTCCAAGGAGAACGTTGAATAGATTGCTGGAAAAATTTCAGAAGCAATTGAGATCATGGACCCTTCAAATATTGTGCAAGTCATCACAGATAATGCACATTCATGCAAAGCAGTTGGGACAATTATTAAGGGATTGTATGAAAATATCTTTTGGACACCATGTGTGGTGCATAGTTTAAATCTTGCTTTTAAATCCATTGTTGTTGAAGTTGAATGGATGAAAAACCTATGTGAAGAAGCAAGAGAAGTTCATATTTTCATCACTAACCATCAACATGCACAAGCCATGTATAAGAAATTTGCTAGACTCCAACTTCTAAAGGTTGGAGAAACTATACTTGCATCACATTATATTACAATCATGTGGTTAGTAGACATGAGGGAAGCTTTGTCTGTTAGGTTTTTAGCTCGGGAGGTACTCCGCATGTTTTGTCTTGTATGTGGATGTTACCTCATATTTACACTACCAGGCACTTAACTTTGTAAAAGTTTTTATAAAGTTGTTTTAAGTGGTTCTTTTATTAAACTGACTTTTTAATAAAGTGTGCCTTCTAATTTTAAAGTGACTTTATTTTCATAAAGCACTTATGTAATAACGTGAAATCACTTTAATATTTCAAGTGATTCATTTTGGAGGGAATGAATCATGACCCTTGATCTTGAAAAATGCAAGATCTAATCTTGACCTTTGGATTTAGGGTTGCGGAAGGTGAAAAGACACTTTGGAGGGAAAATGTCATTTTCATATTTATAACAAAATGCATTGGGTAGTGTGCAAGACACATCGAGAAGATGAGATGAGCAAGAGAGATTTTCTGAGTAAGCTTGAGAGAGGAAAATGAGCAGCAAAGAGGGCACGTTTTCCAAGGAGCTAGGGCACGAATCCCAAAAAAAAATTATGTGATTTTTGGGCCGAGTTATTTTTCAGCTGTGGGAGGTCGTACTGTATGAATCTGTACAGGTCGTACAGTGTGTACAATTCCGTACAGTCGTACGGATTTGGCATAGAAATCGAGGTAGTTTTGGGCACAAATTTCAAGGCGAATTTCATATTTATGTTCATTGTTTATGGGTCGTACAGAACAGTCCATAAAGTTGACTGTTGGCACGGAAAATGAGGTAGAGAAGAGGCCTTACAACAGTACAGATTTGGCACAAAAAACGAGGCATAATTTGGTGGGACTGATTTGGTGTTGTGAGGTATTTTCCTTGGCTGGAAATGTGTATTTTTTGTTGTTTTGTACTTTCCTGAAGCTGAATAATAATATCTCTCTCTCTCTCTCTCTCTCTCTCTCTCTCTCTCTCTCTAGTTAGGTTTCCCCACATTGGGGTTTTCCCTGGCATTTGCCTAAATTTCTGAGTGTTATGGATTGTTGTCCACTGTGTTATTTTCGCTGCTATTTTGCTTAGCAATGTGTATTTTTGCTTATGGAAATTTCTGAATGTGGGTTTAAAGCATTTACGAAGTTTATGAAAACAGTTATCTCTAGGTTGTGAAGTGTTTGACAGAAATTTCATTTGCTGATTTTTGTCATTAAAAATTTGCATGGTATCAGAGCTTTGTCTCTGACAGTGCACAGTGTGATTTTTGGGCAAAAGGGTGTGATTGTTTTCCTTGAGTTGTGGCCGGGAATATGGCTGCAAGCATTAGATATGAGGATCGGTTGGATGGCATTTCCAACTATTTGCAATGGAAGGTCTGATTGTCAGTTGTTCTAAAGGAGAACAAAATTTATAACTATGTCAACTTTGTTGTGGCAACTCCCGCAGTAGATCCTATTGCTTTGGACTTGCATGAGGTCAAGGAAGCCAAAGCTCTAAGGATTATTCTGGATGGGGTGAAGGATCACCTTATCCCACACTTGGCTAAGAAAAAAACTGCCAAGAAGATGTGGGATGCACTTAAAAATTTGTTTGAGGCGAAGAACGAGAACCGGAAAATGGCCTTGAAGGCCAAGTTGCATGATACCAAGATGGGGAAGGAGGAGAGTGTCTCTTCTTATCTTACCCGGGTGACTCAAGTAAAAGATGAACTGGCAGTTGTTGGAGAGGTCATTACAGATTCTGAGTTGGTGAGGATAGCCTTAAATGGCTTCACCAAATAATGGGAAGTCTTCGTGAAGTGTGTGGTGAGACGTGAACATCTACTAGATTGGAGCAGACTGTGGGATGATTTCACTCAGGAGGAGATCCGAGAAAGATCTCAAAGCAGTGAACAGAAGACAGACAGAGTTAATGAAAATGTTGTTCTTGCAGCAAAGAGCAAGAAGAAAGGAAGTTCTGGAAGGGACTTGAGTAAAGTTAGATGTTATTGTTGTAACCAGTTGGGGCACCTTGCCTCTCATTTTCCTGAGAGGAAGAATAAGAAAAAGGAACCAAAAGGGCCTAAGACAACTGCTACAACAGCCATGGAGGACTTTGCTTCAAAGTACGAAAAGGAATTTTCTTTGGTGACCCTAGTTTCCAGTGTCAACAACGAAGGATTTGGAGGTGATATCAGATGGATTGTGGATAGTGGAGCCTCTAGCCACATGACAGGAATCTGGCGAGTATTCCTAGATTTCACAAAGATTGGTCATGGCCGACAAGTGGTAAATGAAGGTGGTATGGCGAAAGTTGTACGTGGAGTTGGGAATGTTAGATTCCAACTCGAGTTTGGGGGACTCTTGGAGCTTGATGGAGTTCTCTTTGTTCCAGGGTTGAGGGTTAACTTGCTCTCAGTGTCAGCCTTGGAGGATGTAGGATATTGCGTATTGTTCAAGAGGGAACATGTCTTTATTTACAGGCAGGGAGTGAACCCGGTAGAGCTGCAGTTGATCGGTAACCGGGTGGACACGTTGTATATATTGAAAGGACAACCTTCAGTGTATCATTCAGCATCAGATGAGGAGCGTGGGGAGGCTTTTGAGACTGCGGTGGCGCCAAGATTTCAGTGTTGCATTCCAAGAGAAGAGAGCGAGTCTCTTCTGAGCACTGGCAGGAGGCTTAGCCAGGTTGATCGAACCAATGCTCAAGTTGAAGTGAGCTCAAAGTTCCACGATGTTGCTAGGAGAAGATCTTCTAGTTCGAGTTTTGTGCAGGTGTTGAGGATGGCTCCAAGTGCAAAGGGAGCTCCTACAAAGCACAGTGTGATGGAACCAGATGATAGTGGTGGCAGTGAGTACTTCCCTCGCTAAGAGGGAGTGTTATCTTTTTAGCTCGAGAGGTACTCCGCATGTTTTGTCTTGTATGCGAATGTTACCTCATATTTACACTACCAAACACTTAACTTTGTAATAGTTTTTATAATGTTGTTTTAAGTGGTTTTTTTATTAAACTCACTTTTTAATAAAGTGTACCTTCTAATTTTAAAGTGATTTTATTTTCATAAAGCACTTATGTAATAAAGTCAAATCACTTTAATATTTCAAGTGATTCATTTTGGAGGGAATGGATCATGACCCTTGATCTTGAAAAAGGTAAGATCTAATCTTGGCCTTTGGATTTAGAGTTGGGGAAGGTGAAAAGACACTTTGGAGGGAAAATGTCATTTTCAGATTTATAAAAGAATGCATTGGGTAGTGTGCAAGACACATCGAGAAGACGAGAGGAGCATGGATGATTTTAGGAGCTAAATTTCCCTCATGGGCTAATTTTCTATGGTTTTTCAAAAAACGAGATTCGCTATTTTAAAAATTATTCGCCCAAATTCTATAAGATAAAATTATTTTACCTTAAAAATCGCCAAAACTTTATAAAATCCTTAGAAATTTGAATATTTTTACAAAAATATTGCTAAACATTTATAGTTAGCATATGAAGGATTAGTAAGATTCGACAAGGTTTCTACATTTCAAAATAAATTTCCATCCTTAAAATCATCCCTGAGGAGGAGCAAGAGAGATTTTCAGAGTAAACTTGAGAGAGGAAAGTGAGCAACAAAGAGGGCACGTTTTCCAAGGAGCTAGGGCACAAATCCCAAGAAAAAAATTTATGTGATTTTTGGACTGAGTTATTTTTTTGTTGTGGGAGGTCATACTGTACGGATCCGTACAGTGTGTACAATTTTGTACAACCGTATGGATTTGGCACAAAAATCGAGGCAGTTTTGGGCACAGATTTCAAGGAAGATTTCAGATTTATGTTTATTGTTTCTGGGTCGTACGAAACAGTCCATACAGTTGACTGTTGGCATGGAAAACGAGGTATGAAAAAGATCGTACAACAGTACAGATTTGACACAAAAAACGAGGCAGAATTTGGTGGGACTGTTTTGGTGCTGTGAGGTATTTTCCTTGGCTGGAAATGTGTATTTGTTGTTGTTTTGTACTCTCTTGAAGCTGGATAATAATATCTCTCTCTCTCTCGTTGGGTTTCCCCACATTGGAGTTTTCCCTGGCATTTGCCTAAATTTTTGTGTTATGGGTTGTTGTCCACTGTGTTATTTCCGCTGCTATTTTGCTTAGCAATGTGTATTTCTGCTTATGGAAATTACTGAATGTGGGTTTAAAGCATTTACAAAGTTTATGAAGATAATTATCTCTAGGTTGCTAAGTGTTTGACAAAAATTTCATTTGCTGATTTTTGTCATTAAAAATCTACATTGTCCTCCATGGTTGTTAATCCACGTTGGAAAACATGAAAACAAAGCAACACTAAAAAAGCAATGCAAGTAGAGGTACTATTCTTGATGAGGCTTGATGGGTTCAAGTTGAACTTTTTGTTTCCATAATGGAGCCACTTATTGATTTGTTGAAACTTTGTGATTTGAATGTGCCTATGTTGGGTGACATCTATGAGGTAACGGACCATATGTTGGAAAGAATTCAACAACGTCTAGAAGAGAAGGACCCTCTTTTGTTTGGCACCATAAAAGATATAATCATTAGTACATGGAACAAATACAATACCCCTTTACATGCTTTAGTCTATGCCTTAAACCCAAATTACTATGATGAGGCGTACTTGGCTAAATTTGGGGGTAGGAGGAGAGCCCCTAACAAAGACAATGAGGTGGTCAATGCTTTTAGAACAACAATTTCAAGTATTTGCTCTTATCCGATGGAGCTTGCAAAGCTAAAGAACCAATGAACTTCATTCATCACAAGGAGTGGTGCATTTGGAAATGTAAATGCACTTGTAGATAGGGAAACTATGACACATGTTGCAGGGTGGGGATATTATGGTGCCCAAATTCCAAAGTTACAAACCCTTGCATCTAGATTTCTTTCATGAATTTGCAACTCTTCAGTAGCAGAGAGAAACTAGAGCAATTATGGGTTCATCCATTTGGTCAAGAGAAACAGACTTCAATCAACAAAGGCAAAAGATCTTGTGTACATTCACTCAAATCTCTGCCTCATCTCTCACTTGAAGCCAAATTATAAGGAGGGTCCTTCGAAACTATGAGATGTGAATCCTAATGGTGCGGACTTAGATACCCTTGAGTGCTTGATTGGTATCCTCTATTTCGCTAGTTCATCTTTAGATCATTTTTCTATAAGGGATTTAGATGAGGCGTCCATACCTAGGTCTAGCTAGACTATAGCAAGTTTTTTTTCCCTTCTTGTTCGTGGGCAATCTAGTAGTACTAGTCATATTGCATCTTTTGCCCGTGCTACTTCATATCATCAATGTGGGGAATTAGGTGTTGTTCCATTGGAGGATGTGGAGAGCGATGATTGTCCATCGGATTACTCTATCTCACTCTAGATTTTCATATTTTCAATGTTTCATTTAAGATTTCATTGTTTCCTACTTGTCGAGCTTTCCAGGTAAGTTCATTTTTTGTTATTTTGAAGAACTCTAGTATCGAGTCTCAACTCTATATCATTTGATATGATAATATGATGTTATGGGCTTCCTATGTTAACGCATTTGATGCGATGTTATGAATGACGAGTCATTTGAAATTGAAAATTTAAATCCATATGAATCATTTCAATTTGAGATTTCATTTCTTTGTTTTTAAATTTTCATTATAAATTTTAAATTTTAAATATATGTTTTATTATTTTATAATAAAAAAATTAAGATTAAGGTTCCAAATCTGTGATTCCTAATTTTAAGGTAAGTGCCACACCTACACCGGATTCTTCAACCAATTCTAATCACACCCATGATTCTTGTAACTTTGCTGAAATTTGACAAAAAAAACTTGATCAAAATTACAATTTTGATATGCTGAAATTGTTGTCTTTAATGCATAAATGGATTCAACACCTTTGAATACCCCTACTACAACCTAATTATGTAATGTTAACACTAATGTAATTCCATCAATCCAAAATCATTTTAGCTGGATTTTAAGAGAAATGACAATTTCCTTTACCATTATTTTGAGTGGTGAAAAAAAACTCAATTCATAATCATTTTAGCTAGATTTTAAGAGAAATGACATTATTTTGAGTGCTGAAAAAAAAGAGTCAATTCATATTGCATCTAAACTAAAACATTTTAAATCACCACATTTAAAGTAGTTTGGAGAAAGAAAAAAACAATTCATAGTGCATCTAAACTAAAACATTTTGAATCACCACTTATAAAGTAGTTTATAATGAAAATTGTTTTTTTTTTATCTAAACTAAAACATTTTGAATCACCACATTTTAAGTAATTTGGAGAAAAAAAAAAGTCAATTCATACACTAAAAAAAAAAAATCAATTCATAGTGCATCTAAACTAAAAACATTTTGAATCACCACATTTAAAGTAGTTTATAATGAAAATTGTTTTTTTTGTTTTTCTAATTTTCTTTTGAATATGTTTTTTATTTCATTTTTTTATATTTTTTTATTTTAATTTATTTTCCAATTATGTTTTTCAAAGATTAAATACCATCCAAATTGTTATTTTCTTAATCTTTTAATTTTATGCTTTTTAAATTTTAAAAATCACCATATTTAAAGTAGTTTATAATGAAAATTGTTTTTTTGTTTTTCTATTTTTCTTTTGAATATGTTTTTTTTACATTTTTTTATATTTTTTTATTTTAATTTATTTTCCAATTATGTTTTTCAAAGATTAAATACCATCCAAATTGTTATTTTCTTAATCTTTTAATTTTATGCTTTTTAAATTTAAAAAGCTATAAAAGTTGGAAAAATTTTAAAATAAGTATTGATATGGTTGGTATTATTAAACAAAAATAATCTTAAAAATATTAAAATAAAAAATGCTTGGAATAATAAACTAATTTAAAGGTTGATTTAATTTATCATCAATAATTTAAAAAACTAAAATTTAACATTAAAAAAGTAGAAGTCAAAAAATAATAATAATATTTTTTTTTACGTATTCTTATATGTACTCTATCATTGAGAAGATTTAACATTTGAGAACTTTTTAACTTGAGTTTGAGGAGGCCGCCATGGTTGTATGGGTTATGTTCGAACTAGGCAGCGTAGCACTAATTGTTGTCGGGTTGTTCGTTCTGGTTGGGGCACTATATGCTTGTTGCTTGGGGTGAAGAGTCGGGCCAAGAACTGGAGGATCGGGGTTGGGAAGGCGGTTAGGGTTTAGTCTAGGGTTTTGATTGAAGCTGGCCTGGATGATCTGTGGGCTTATCGAGGCAGCAGTTGTGAATCCAGTTGATGACCTAGCTGAAGATCATTGGTGGAGCCAGGGGTACTTGCTCAGATCTAACGAAGTGTACAAAGAAGAATTGAGATTGTACCGTTTGTCATTACTCCCAGATGATATGAACGCAGGTAAAGTGGGTACTGAGGTAGAGATCCGTTCAATGCACAACACAGCTGGCAATCGTTTGTGTGGCACATCGGAGTTGAGTGCGTCTGAATTAATAATTGATCTCTTTGCTCAAGAAGCGGAAAGAGTAGGGGATTTGTGCGCACTAACGCTCCAACTACCACCACTATCGTCGTCGAAGTGTTTGGAGGGAGAGGTCGCTTGTAAGACTTTAGCGGAAAAAGCTACGTCGGTTCTTGTTGTAGAGCAGGGAGTGGGGTTTGTTTCTTTAGAGGTAGGAACTGTGGGAATTTTACCGGATAGGAGTGGTTCTTTCAGATCTGGGCAGGCAGAAGCGGTGAAAGGGAGAGGTGACACTAGTCGAGACGTAGTGGGAGGAGGTGTTAAAGAAGGTTTGGCGTCGACAAGGAAGAAGCAGACTGAAGACGTTGTTGAACTGTGTAAAGGGGTTATTGGAGCTATGGGGGAGGTTGTCTCGAGAGCAGGTATAAAAGCGTGGAAGGTGAAAAAACAAAAACCGACAGGGTAAGTGACCCTCGATCGGGTTCTGCTGCCTAGGTGTCCATTGATCTTATGGAGCCTGGAAGCTTTTAAAGAGATTGGGAATGCTCTCGGCAAATTTCTTTATGTTGATCCTAAGCTACTTACAGGGTCGAATAGGCGGGTGGGAAAACTGTTGGTAGAAGTCGATCTATTTGGAGGTCTTCTGGATGAAATAGACATTGGGTGGCGTGGGGTCGTGATCCAACAGAGATTGGATTTCTTGGGGGTTCCTTTCAGATGTACAATCTATAAGGACACTGGACATCTGCGGTTTCAATGCAGTGGGCATAGAAGGTTAAAGTTATCATAATGGGATGCAGAGCTTGGCGAGTTCAATTTGGACATGCAGCCCACAGTCCTGAACACTACATTTGAGGAAGGGACAGATTCCTTGATGTCCTTGGGCATGGATAGCGACTCTAGGAATGGTAAGTCAAGCCTACCCTACTCGGATTTTATTTCTTCGATCCCTGATAATGTTTTAAACTGGAAGAAAGATTTAGGGAAAGGGGTATTTTTTTGTGAGAATTCTTCAAAGGGGAAGATGGGGGTTGAAGGAGTTATGGACTATGTAGAGTTGGAAATTAAGCCAAAGGAACCTTGCGGGGAGGTAGTTTGGGTAGAGCCTCTAGTTGAAACTCTTGGAATTGGAAAGCTGGTGGATGTGGAGGGAGTAGGATGCACCATGGGTGGGGGGTTTGTCGCTACGTCGAAGGTATCGTTTACTCAACCTAGAAACCTGGTGGGGAGGGAACCTTACAGGGTTGGAGGTTGTATTGTCCCTGAGGGTGAGGGATGTCCTTATGTGCAGAAGGTTGTGTTTTCTACTGGGATAGTGGAAGATAGGCCACTTTTAAGGAATGCACTGTCAGCTGATATTTTTGGGGGAAAGGGAAACCTAGTGAACCAGGTAACATCTGTGATCTATTTTCCCGAGACTAGTAGGAGTGAAGGGAGTCCGGGATGCGCAATGTCTCCAGAGGAAAACATTATTGTTAAGCCCATTACGAGATTGGAGGGGCAGGCTCTGACTATTAGTGTTAATGTACTGGAACCTCTCCCTTCTGGAACTAACGGAGATGCTACAGTTTCATAGAGTGTTAATTGTAAGAAGGATCTGTTTATTCTCTCTGTGTTAGATGAATCGATAATCAATTTCATTCCTTCTTATAGAGATGTCCTTTCCCGCACACTTTTGTCGATTTATGCTGGGGGGGAACCTGTGCCAATAAAGTCAAAAAAGATAGGAAAGGGAGAGATTGATAGGTGTGATTATGTTCATACCTCGATGGGAGAAACTGCAGTGCTGAAGGGAGCGGTTCGGGGAGGGCTGGAGAAAGATTTATCCCCGCTTAAAACTAGAAATGTGAGGAAGTTAGGGAAAGATAAGGAAAAGTGTGCTTGTTCCAGTATTTCAATGCCTGAAGGTCCTAGGGCGCTTAGAGCTCAAAAACACTGGCTCGGGTTAGAAAATGATTGTGGCAACGTTGAATGTTAGGGGAGTGGGGGGCACTTCAAAGTTTGTAGCCCTCAAAAGGTTCCTAGAGGCAACAAAACCGGATGTAATGTTTATTCAAGAAACTATGGTCTGTGAATCAAAAGCTAGAGAAATTTCCGTGAAACTACTTCCAAACTGGTATTTTTGTGGAGTGGACTCTACGAGACTGCCAGGGGGACTACCGGCGGCCTGGGATCCAAGAAAAGCTGATTTTTTTGCATATTTGACCACTGCAGGGATTTTGTTGGATGGAGTAGTTAAAGATTTGAACAAAAGATTGAAATTGATAAACTACTATGGACCTTATTCTGACCGAGAGGTCTTTTGGGAGATTAAAAGAGATGGGCTTCTCAAGGAACAAAATGTGATTATGGGGGGTGATCTAAACTTTACCACCTCCAGCAAAGAAATGTGGGGAGCACATACTAGAGTTGATCCTTTACATTTATATTTTAGTCAGTTGATACAAGGTGAGGGGATGGTGGATGTTGAACCTTTAAAGTTGCTCCCAACTTGGCAAAATGGCAAAGGAGGACTGGACTACATTGCAAAGAGATTATATTGGTTTTTGATTTCAGAGGATTTATGTCAAGGATCAGATATAGAATTTGGGTTTGTAATTCAAAGATTTCAAACCATATTCATGTGATCTTACATGTGGAAAATGAAAACAGGGAAGGTATGCTACCCTTTTAAAATTAACTCGGTGTGGCTTGAGGAACCAGAGTTTGTAAACAAGTAAGAGCAAACTGGAATGGTTTATTAGGAAATGAGATCCTAAATCCAATGGATGCTTTGGCAAAAAAGCTTAAGATACTTAAGTCTCTAGTGGTAAAATGGGAAAGAAAGAAGAAACTGGAAACTAAGGAAGAACCGGTAAAGATTGAAATGGAGTTGGATACCTTGTACACTAACTATCCTGGGGAATTTGAGAAGAAGGCTGGTAAAGAGTTGGTATTAGAGAAAGAAAAAAGAAAATTGGTCATCCTGAGACAGGAAGAGGAGACAAAAGAGTAGGTTAAATTGGTTGGCTTTAGGAGATAGGAATACTAAGTTTTTCCATGCCTTTGCCAACTCTAGAAAGTTGAACAATACCATTTGGGACATCACCAAGGAAGATGGAACTGTGATCACATGCAATCAAGGACTAGAAGAGGAAGCAGTAGGTTTTTTCCAAAATATTTTCAAGGCACAGGAGAATCTCACTATTACCAATCAGCTAGCAGTCTTAAGGCATTATCCTAGAATGTTTTCAGAGGAAGAAGGGCACAAAGTAGCAGAACCTATTACTTTAGCAGAAATCCTATCTACTTTAAAAGGTTTTAATGCCTTAAAAAGTCTTGGGCCGGATGGCTGGACTGTAGAATTTTTTCTGGCATTTTTTGATCTAGTGGGAAATGAAATTTTGGAGATGGTTGAAGAGACCGGGAGGAAAGGCAGGGTTAATGGAGCCTTGAATGCTACTTTTCTTGCTCTTATTCCTAAGCGTAACAAACCAAAGTCCTTTGGAGGGTATAGACCTATTGTTTTATGTAATTTGGTATATAAGATCATGTCCAAGATTATAGCTACTAGAATAAAATCTTTTTGGAATTTCTAAGGAACAATTTAGGTTTCTTGAGGAAGACAAATAACTGATGCCATAGGTGTAGTTCAGGAAGCTTTACACAGCATCAAGGTAAAAAATATCAAAGCACTAGTCCTAAAATTGGATTTGATTAAGGCTTAAGACAGAGTGGATTGGGGGTTCCTAAGGCTTGTATTGCTACAGGTGGGATTAAGTTTAGAAGCTACAAACTGGATACTAGGATGTGTGACTTCAGCAAATTTTGTTGTGTTGATCAATGGTAGGCCCACCAGTTTCTTTAAGAGCTCAATGGAATTAAGGCAAGGGTGCCCTTTATCTCCGTTACTTTTTCTACTTTTGTAGAAGATTTAAGCAAAGTCATACAGGAGCAAGGGAGAAGAAATTAGGAGTCTATGTGGCAAGAGGGCTAAGAATCACCCATCTTATTGTTGAGATTTGGGTACCTTGGAAAGTGGTCCCCATGTGCTTATGAGTCTCTAAGCACAAAGGGGGAGACTTTTACCCTCATACTTTACTTTATGATTCTAATTTCACTTTGACTTAGGAGTTTTAAGTCAAAAGTGAAATA
>ML797885.1:0-12984 GCA_009831015.1 Picea engelmannii
ATAAGAGAATGAGCAAGTGAAGTGTGTCTTAGAAGTGAGGCGCTAGCCTCTTATTTATATCAATCTGGCACGTGTGAAGAGTCACCATCTGGCAGGGCCGACCTCTCACACTGGGTGGGTAAACCCACCTTTAATTAATTCTGACCCTTCCATTATAATTGTTGGGGTTGACTTCTTATTCTGCACTTTGTAATTGTCCGATGACCAATCCGCAAAAGGGGATTTGGTCCTTATACAATTACCGACATGATTAATCCTCAATGGGGATTAATCCAATAACAATAATAATAATGATGACATGATTAATCCACAATGGGAATTTAATCCAATAACAAAATAATAATAAGAATGCTCTTCGCAGTTACATTATTTCAACATTTTAATTCACAACTGCATTAGAAATTATACATAATTTAATATGAAGTGGATTTTTCTCAACTCGTTCATCATTTCCTAAAAGACCTCGTCTGAAATTGACCTATAGGCTCTTCCTTCCCACATGATGAGGGCGGTAGGATTTCCCTTTTTGGGATAAATAGACTTTCACTACAACGTTATTATTGACAGAGAAATACAGACGAGATCAATATATTATGATATTTGAACTATGTCGGTTGATCTCATCTATTCAAAGAATTCAAAATGTTTTCCAATGGAATGCAGGGGAAAGGAAATCAATAATTATTTAGTATACCTCATACTTGGAAGGAAAGCCAAGATTGAGAGTTACCAAGATTTTACCTTGCTTTCCTTTAAGATATCTTGCTTTGAAATCAAGGTACCTCTTACTCTCATACACCGACAAGAGTTTCCTCATTAAACATTGGAACTCAATGGTTTACAAGTGGACCCCAAACCAGTGGAACTGAGGCATTCTTATTGTGAAATACATATGAAAATTGAAAGAAAATTGAAAGAAACATGGGACCCTTCTAACAGACATATCCTACCTCTATGTGAGGTCGGATCCATTCCAACACACTAGAAAAATATGTAAGCAGAGAGAACAATGTAAACCAACCAAAACCTATTGAAATATATATACTTACAAGGTTATGGGAGTCCCAACCGTTGTGCTTGGTATTGGTGACATAGAAAACAGTGTAAACCAAAACGAAAGTGCCAATGATCTCAGCCTACATCTCCACACCCTTAGTGTAGTTGTGAGCCCTCTTCAAATGCCTCCAAGGCTTATCTGGGCTTCAATCCCATTCAATAGTCAGCGACCAAACCCACAACCATGTATTCGATTTGGACGAACACATGGATAACATGTTTGTTTGGATTCCAATTAGAATCCAAGTGTTCCAACACTATCTGCTCAAATTAGCACACAAGAAAAGAGAAGATTTTAAAGTTCTAACAGCTATGCTAAAATATTAAACACATTCAATGTTACAATGACAGTAAATTTTAAAATTGTAGAATTTCTCGAGAAAATCGCACCCTCGGAGGAAAAAAATCCCTGAACAAAAATGCATGTACATTAGCCATTATTAACATATGTTGGTAGAGACAAATAACACAATACAAACCTGGAAATACGTAAAAAAACATGGAGCATCCGGTAGATATTGAGACATACCAGACATATATAAAAAATTAGTAGATTTGTCCTTTAGATATTATTCATATTTAAATGACAGATTTTATGCTAGGATAAGATATGGACTCGAATTCAGAAGCATTAAACCTTATCCGTAGCATTTATGGGATTTGTATCGTAGGAGTAGATTTAGATTTATGATAGGATATCGATACTTATTTTAAAATATTTTATGCAGTGTTTATAATTTCATAAACTATTATTGGATTTTATAAATATTCGTCATTGTTATATTTTTTCTCTTAACAATTGGATTTTATAAATATTCGTCGTTGTTATATTTTTTCTCTTAACAATTGGATTTTATAATTATTCGCCCTTGTTATAAAAAAACAAAAACAGAGACAGGTTATCCTGGAGATAGAAATTTAACCACACTTTATTAACAAAAACTTACAGAACCAACTTCAAAAAAAATTATTTAACCAAAAATTATTGACAAAAACTTACAGGACCAAGTCCAAAAAGTTTTATTGAACTTTATTTTACTCCAAATTTTAAATCATTTTTTGAAAAATGTAAATAAATGGATTGTTTTAAGGTAAGGAAAGGATTATACGAAGAGTCTAAAATAAAGAAAAATAATTTTCTATTCTATTTATATTTTTGATGAAATTTTATTTAAAAAGTGTGAGCATCTAAGAATCTGTAAATAATTATATGATCTTTTATTATTTTGAAATTTTTATATACTTTCAAATTTTAGAAACATAGGTTTTGGAGCATAACCTTAAATCCAAAGAACTTCATGAGCTTAATTCGCACAAATACTTATATTAAGAGATTAATGAAATTGGCCAAAACACCATGCTCAATAATATCATAGAACTCCTATGTTTCATTGAGAGGAGATATTTTGTTAGAGTGGGAGTTTAGAAACTTCTCCAATCAGATCCAACGGCCCTCGTTCTTTGGTCCACGCGGCCAGCCAACTGGCGAATGATGTACACATCATCTCTTCCGATCGGCCCACATGAATAGTTTATGTGTTTATATAAATATTATTTATTATTTAATAAAAAATGCGGTGTCAGAGGATTATGCATGTCTCACGTAGAAAGTGAAAAGACCTAGATACATTTAAAAAAGACAAAGATACATTGAAATTAAAATAAAAAGGTGACATCGATAGTTGAATAAATAATTGAATTGAATATGGACATTCCACTAGGTGATTTATTCCATTTGTGTATATTGAGGTTGAATGATAACTTCTTTTAGAGATTTGATTTTTTCCCAATTTTTATCAATTGAGTCTAAGTGTTTTATAAATTAATTAATTAATTTATTTTTATTTTTATTTATAAATATTTATTATTTTATTTTATTGTTTTTATTATTTTTTTTGAACGCTATGAAAAATGAAGGATGTTGCTTATGTCTCATTATTAAAAAAGAAAAGGCATGCTTATCTTCTTTGTTGCATATATTCTAGATTCTTCTATGTGGTAATCGTACTTCTATAGAAACTATTTGACTTAGTCCATACTTCTATACATAAAATGAAATAGCTTCAAATATTTACTACCAAATAGATATCAATCATACTTTGACCTAAACGCTTTACAACAAATCATGTTTATGCTCATGATTAATATACCATTACAATGCTACTCATTAAATAATGTACTTATAAAAAACTTAAAAAAATATATATTGTTATTTTCGACATTGCCTTTCCCCCAGTTCGGGGGTATGCTAGTAATTAATTAACAAAGTGTATTGTTTCCATAACTACTAATGGTCCATGGATGAGCAGTATCAAAAGGTTGTCATAACTCTAATGTCACATATGAGCAGTATCAAAATGATGTCATTCATTTTGTTTGGAAATTTCCCATCACGAATCAAACAAAGTCATTATTTGTCTTTTCCACATAGGTTCTTTACTTATTTTTTGCATCTCTAGATTGAGGGGAAAGGAAAGAGGAGGTTACTTCCACATTAAGGAGATTAGTCATTCTACTAGAAACTACCTTAGATTCTACCTTTTATTAATAGGAAGCTTGGATCCAAGTTGACAAGACTCGTTTTAAAGTAATAAATGCAGAAGAATGAGAGCAATTTGTCATTGCGATGGGGCTTTACACATGTCTTGTCATCAAAGGTACATGGGCGTTGTTTTATAATTGTTGTTATATTTGATTATCAAATTATTTTTCTTTTTTATTTCATCATTCTTTTGTTTTTCTACTTGATTTATTCTCATATTCTCATATTTTATTTTGTGGTCTCACTTTAATAAAAGTGGAAACTAAAGGGATCCTAGTACCTACTTGTGTAGGTTTATTCCATACTTGGTATATTGTGCATATACTTGTCGAAAATTGCAATAGTTGGGCATAAAATATTCTCAATTCCAACACAGGAAACCCATGTGGCTCCTATAGCATTGTCATACTTTACTTAAAGAACAAATCTATGAAGAAACACACTATGTTTTTGCACTCTTCCCCTTGTCATAGCCAAATCTTGGGGCAAGGGAAGAAGTATGTGTACAATAGGTCCCTCAAAACAAAACCAATGCTAGTTCCAAAATTCAAACTCAAGGAATTTATTCCAACTCCATCAGGGCAATGCACGATTTTAGAGGCATATTGCCATGGGGACACTATTATTAGCTCACCTAAATATTTACTTCTAGAAACATACTTACCATTGTTGAATGGTGTTGTCATTGATGTTAAATTCAGTCATTGGTGATCAACATGAAGAAGCTTGTGGGTTTACTTAAAGGAGTCTCTAAAGTGGTCCCATTATGGTGTAGCTTTAAGCATGGTCTTCACAGGAAGACACTTTTAATAAGTCCACAAGAAGCATCGAAGGTGTGGTCAAGAAGCCCCTACAGTCAAGTGAAGAAGCCTACAGATGTCTAAGATCAAGATTGCAAGATGGAAATTGTTGAAAGTATTATTTGTGGTCAATTTGGATACCCTGTCTTTGAGGGAATTTTTACCCTACATAAATAACTCAAATGGAAGATCAAGTTACATGGTTGGAAATATTACTCTGATACCTTTCCAATGGTATATGGAAGTCCCTATAAATCCATAGGAATGAAGAGATATGAATTTTTCTGTCCAACAACCCAGCCAAAAAATTGAGGTCGGCTCAGTTAATTTTTGGGGACAAAATTACTATAAATATAGAATAGAATTTCACATTTTTTGTGTAACCAAGCAAGAGATCAAGTCTGAGGTGCGCACAAGGTGTTTGGGGTGTATTCTAGTGTGCAAGAGAAGTCTAAGGGATTCTCTTAAGGTATTTCTTATTCTCAAGTTATGCTATAAGTTTGTGATGTTGGTGTATGCTATGCTATGAAGTTGTAATGTTGTTGTGAGGTTGTTGGGGTTTATATGTGGACCCATGTGGACCTAGGATCTCTATGTGGACCCAGTTTGTGAGGCTCATATTTTGGAGATTTTGGCACATGCTTGGCATAGATTTTTATGTGGTTGTTGGGTTTTATATATGGACCCATGTGGACCCAATTTGATGATGATGATGTATCAATGATAGTGACATAGACAGTGACAATGAAATTGATAGTGACAGGTTTATTCTTTTATATATATATATATATATATATATATATATATTTGAGGGTGGAAGGAAGGGGAAAGGAAAGGGGGTTGGAGCCTCCTTCCAATTGGAGATGGAGAATCTAGGGAGTTGTAGCTTCCTTCAGGTTGGAGCCTATAAATTAGGGGGTTGAAATATCCTTCCAGTTGGAGTTGGAGAATATTGGAAGTTGTAGCTTCCTATGAATGTAATCTTGTTATTATATAAAAAAAGAATTTAGTGGTTTTCTTCCAGTTGGATTGCATGTAAATATGTTGTGCATTGTGTATTTGTTCTTATGCTTTTTACTGTATATTGGGATGCATTTATTTGATTCAAGAGTTAAAGTTTTAAAAGGTGCTAAATTGTACTTGATATCAATTCACCCTCCTTTTTAGTATCAGCAATTGGTATCGGAGAAGGTTACCTTCATAATAGTCTAATCACTAGAAGGAAGATCATGAGCAAAAATGGAAGGCCACATTCCAAATGGGATTCCAACATTTGATGGAAACAATTATGCATACTTGTGAAACAGAATGAAAACTTACTTGACAGCTTTAGGAGTGGATATATGGCTCTCATTTGTCAATGGATATAAATTTCCAAAAAATATTCCATTCAATCTATATGAGAACAAATTAATGAGTTGTAATTCAAAGGCTAGGCATGTTTTCATAAGTGGATTGACACCAATTGTTTCTAACAAGGTGATGGGTTGCAACACAACTAAAGAGGTTTGGGATAAAGTTCAAAATATTTATGAAGGTGATTTGAAAGTCAATAAGGTCAAGAATCAACAACACGGAGCATAGTTTGAAAAAGAAGATAGTGCAACCTATTTACTCAGAGTAGATAAAGATGTCAATGCCATCATAGGATTAGGAGAAGAAGTCAAAGAATCCTTGGTTGTGTAGAAAGTGTTGAGATCACTTCCTTTGAGATATGATGCCAAGGTCTTGGCCATTGAAGAAACTAGGGATTTGAACAAAATGAAAATGGATGAACTACATGGGACCCTAACAACATATGAAATGAGAACAAATACAAAAAATGGGTAGTCGAATAGAGAAGTAGCTTTTAAAGCCATGAAGAAAACAAGTAAAAAAGAACACAAAGTAGAAAAAGACCAAGCGATGAATCAGATGAAGAAGAAGCATATTTTGTAAGAAGGTTCAAGAGGGGAAACGGAAAATACAAAGGCAGGTTGCATTTTAAATGCTTCAATTGTGGTACAGAGTAGGAAACTATGCTAAGAAATGTCCTTTTGTAGAAAATAAAAGCTTCCACAAGAAAAAGAGTCTTTAATCCAAGGAGGACAAGAATTGTTTAGATGAAAGCGATGGAGAAGAAGGGGAAGTAAGGGAAGTTCTCTTCATAACTCAAGAAACTTAATGATGACCATAAAAATTATGAAACAGATGAAATCAATTTCGAAGAAGAGTCTGATGCAGAGATAGAAGAAACAAACATAAAATCTTTTTGGGGAAGCAAAGACATCACAGAAAGTGAACAGGAAGATGAAGAGAACCTTGAAAAATTGGAGCATGCTGAAGAAGAAAATATCAAGCTCAGAAACAAAAATAGAGAGTTAAAAAACGAATTGAAAATTTGTGAAGAAGAGAATCATGAGTTTGAAAAGACAATTGACAACTTGAAGGAGCAGTAAGATAAATCCAATAAGACTAAATATTATGAGAAATTGAAAGCATAATTGGATCACACAATAAAAGAGTTGATGTTGACAACGAAAAAGTTGAATTACTACAAGAAATTTGAAAGAAGTATTGAAAATTTAGATGAAATTCTTAGCAAACAGAGATCACCTACTGATACGACACATATGACAATAGTTTGAAGATAAAAGACACATATAAAACAGACAAGGAAGATAAAGGAAATTCCAGAAATTATGCAAATGCCTTAAGAAGTGGAATCAACAAACAAAAGGGAGTTCAAGAACAATGAGAACATGACATCTCCAGGTTGAATAGAAGATAAGAATTCAGAAGGGGTGAGACACCAAGAAGGTCCTCTTCTACTAGGTATGAGAATATTTTTCTTGGTCATTGTTATGTGTGTAGTAACTCTGGACACAAAACAATTCACTGTAAAATCAATGCAAGAAACAAGTATATGAGAAAAATAAATGATTATGCATATCCAAAGGTGATCCAGGTGGATATCATTGGCCACCCACCTTTTCCGACTGGCTCAAAATAGTTTTCTAGCAATTTTGGCAATTTACTATTTTTAGCAGGTTTTAACTTCTGGGACCATTTTGAGGGCCTAAATGAAGGTTTTTCAATATAGGGGTTCTTAATGATATCCAAAGGCATAATTGAGCCCCCAAAATGAATCTCCTCGACAATACCTTTCCAACGAGCTATCATACGCCTAAAACGGAGATTGTATGCAAAAGTTACGACCCCGGGAAGTTGATGTACTAACTTACCCAAACGGAACCCACGTGACTTTTGGTGCTTCATCTCCTAGGGTTAGGTTTTTGGATGTCTAGGGATTTTGGCATTCATGTTTATTGTAAAAAGGCCTTCGGAGCCTCATTGTAATCATCTTCTTGCGAATGCGAGTAGTCGTCACATCTCTTCTCAGAGATAAGTTGCCACCATTCTAGCGAGTCTTTCACTCTATATTTTTACAGTCTCTGTACATTTCTTTCATTAATAGAAATCGTGTATTACTGTATATTTGTGTTTATGGTTGCATCTCTGATATATTTCTGTTATATTACTGGATATACGTGATATCTCTGTGCATTTCTTTATTATATCTCTGCTCTCATTTCGTGTCGAAAATAATCCGAATCAAAAGGGCACTCATGTAAATAGTAGATCTGGAAATGCTTATGGATTTGTCAATAGAAATTACAATCAATTTGATCCATTGAGGGATAAGAACATTGTATGCTACAAATGCAATAATTTTGGTCACAAAGAATGAGATTTCAAAAATATGAAACAAGATGCATCTATCATAAGAGAGAATCCAAACAAGGAAAGAGAATCCAAACAAGGAAGATTGTCGATTAGCACTACTTGCTGAAATTAAAGAAGACGAATGGTACATAGATAGTGGGTGATCAACGCACATGACTGGGAACCAAAACAAATTCATCATCTTAAAGAAAGGAAAAAGTGGCAGTGTTCCATTTGGAAATGAATCCTCTATAAAAATACTTGGAAAAGGTGTAGTGGACCTTGGAAGTGAAAATGTAAAAGAAACAAATGTCTTATTGTTTGAAGATTTGAAGCATAATCTCCTTAGTGTCAATCAAATATGTGATCAAGGACACAATATTAAGTTTGATTCCTGAATATGTGAAATCAAAGAAGAAGACTTGTGAATATTGGTTGCAACAGCAACAAGAAGACCAAATAACATATACATCCTAGACAAAGAGGAGAGAAAGAGTATTGAAGTCACACAAAAGAGCTCTGAGTATAACAAGGAAGGAAAGGATAAGAAGACAGAAAAGGAAGGTGAAATATTATTGAGCACCATGAGTTCAAGGGGAGAAGCCCCAAAGAGAAGAGTTACCCTTTGCTACCGATGTCAAAGGGGGAGGAAAAGATCAGGAGCACGACGACGGGGGGAGTATGAGTGTTTCCATCAATGACAAAGGGGGATATTGTTGAATGGTGTTTTCATTGATGTCAAAGTCAGTCATTGGTGATCAACATGAAGAAGCATATGGGTTTACTTGAAGGAGTCTCTAAAGTGGTCCCCTTATAGCGTAGCTTTAAACATGTCCCTCATAGGAAGACGCTTTGAATAATCCCACAAGAAGCATCAGAGGAGTGGTCAAGAAGTCCTTGCAGTTAAGTGAAGAAGCCTACAAATGTCCAAGATCAAGATTGCAAGATGGAGATTGTTGAAATTATTATTTGTGGTCAATTTGGATACCCTATATTTGAGGGAATTTTTATCCTACATAAATATCTCAAATGGAACCATAAGTTACATGGTTGGGAATCTTATTCTGATACATTTCCAATGGTATATGGAAGTCCCTCTGACTCCCTGGAAATGAGGAGATATGAATTTTTTTGTCCAACAACCCAGCCAGAAAATTGAGGTCGACATAGCTAATTTTGGGGGACAATATTACTATAGATATAGGATAGAATTTCACATTTTTTGTGTAACCAAGCAAGAGATCAAGTATGAGGTGTGCACAAGGTGTTTGGGGTGTCTTCTGATGTGAAAGAGAAGTCTAAGGGATTCTCTTAAGGTCTTTCTTATTCTCAAGGTATGTTATAGGGTTGTGATGTTGTTGTATGCTATGCTATGAAGTTGTGATGTTGTCGTGAGGTTGTTGGGGCTTATATGTGGACCCATGTGGACCTAGGATATCTATGTGGACCCAGTTTGTGAGGATAATATTTTGGAGATTTTGGCACATGATTGGAATAGGTTTTTATGTGGTTGTTGGGTTCTATATGTGGACCCAGTTGGACCTAGTATCTCTATGTGGACCCAATTTGATGATGATAATGTATCAATGATAGTGACAAAGTTAATGACAGTGACAATGTTGTTCTTTTATATACATATTTGAGGGTGGAAGGAAGAGGAAATGGAATGGGGTTGGAGCCTCCTTCCAGTTGAAGCTGGAGAATCTAGGGAGTTGTAGCTTCCTTCAGGTTGGAGCCTATAAATTAAGGGGTTGAAGCCTCCTTTTAATTGGAGCTAGATAATATTGGAAGTTGTAGCTTCGTATGAATGTATTCTTATTATTATATAAGAAAATCGTTTCGTGGTTTTCTTCCATTTGTATTCCACGTAAAATTATTATGAACTGTTTATTTGTTCTTCTGCTTTTTACTGTATATTGGGATGCATTTATTTGATTGAAAAGTTAAAGTTTTAAAAGGTGTTAAATTGTACTTGATATTGATTCACCCCCCCCTCTCAGTATCAACAACCATGCTTTTTCAAAATGCCAATTATACCACTCATTTTCAAACCCAACGTGACCCCCTTTCAAGATAATCTTGCATTGTTATACATCCTTGATTGCATATTGCTTGACATGTCCAAATTTAATGGCTAGTTGTTGATCACGAATATGGACCATCCTAATGCTTTCCACATTTGATGTACTTCCAAAAAGTGTAACATGCCCTAGTACACTATTTTTCTATTTTCCTATAGTCCTTATCGTCAAGAAACAAAATTGTGTATGTCTTTACTCTCAATTTCCATCCAAAACCTAGAGTTTCTATCTTAACCTCATTATGGAAAAAAAAAATTGGGTGAGATTAGATCTCATAGGTCATGTATTTGATGCTAAGGGAAAGAAAAATGTTATACCTATCCCTTTTCTGTAATTCTAAGAATTATTGATTATGTGAAAAAAAAAGCAAAGGAATAAAACCCTTGTTCATAAATAGTGGACTAAATAAACATTAAATTATATTGTAGGCATTAGGGGAAATTTGAGGTCTCAAATGAGTCTTCTAAGGAAAACAATAAAATAATACTTAAAATGCTAAAATAATAGTTATGAATTTTCAAAGGGAAAGAAAGAAAACTACTTTTTTTAATGGTATTTTTTACTTATCTTGTTATAGGTTTACTCAAATTTCAAGTGTAGGCACCACTTGAAATTTGAGTAAAGCTATAAGGAGACAAGTTGAAAATATGATTAAAAAAAACAGTTGTCTTCCTTTCTCTCCAAAAATATTTACCATTATGGTAGACATCATCATCTTGAATCCTACTAGTTATTTTAAAGTTTATTTTGATAGTACACCTTTTATGTTGAGGCCCATTTTTTACCTCAAATTTCCCGATTGTAAACCATAAAATCAAATACAAAGAGAAGAAGAAGAAGAAGAAACAAACATACAATGGATGCTCTTTTGACGATAAGGAATTTGATACCCTTGGATGTATGATGGATACCATGCCTCCAACTGAGTATTTTGTTGAATGATTACATCATGAGAGTGACTATCCAAGTGGCTAGGCCAAGCCTCTCCTTAAGTGCCAAATGAATGGAAGGGTCGTCGAAAAGATATGAGTCAGAGGGACAAACAACACATATAGATCATTGTGGACATTGTGAAGCCATTATTCACTCAATATGTTGTTGGAATAAATGGGCTTCTCCTCACATTGGGTTGTTAGTTAAAACAAATAATTTGTTAAAACCAATAATATGTTTACAATGTGGAACTAGTTATTTATTTCTTTTAACGTGACCATCACAATCACCAATGTGAAACTTTGTACACACTAACACATATGTTGCTAAAGGAACAAATTATATTAGATCATCTTGACCAGAAATATTAACTAGATAAACTTGTATCTATGTATTAAGAATTTTTATAGGGTAACACACAAGTTGTAAGAATAAAAACATACTTGTGTTATGGGAGAAGAAACTCAAATCAGTCAAAGATGCTCTCAAGGCTTGGGAAAAATCTAATCCTATTCAATTCAAAAAGGAAAAATTAGAAGCAATGAAAAACATGGAGGAAATCATAGAGAAGCTAGACTTGGAAGCTGTAACTCAAGAGATGTTAGAACAAGAAAAACAGTCCTTCCAATCCCTCCAAAAAATTCTCAAAACAGAAGAGGAACACTGAAGACTTAAATCAAGAAGCTTATGGTTGTAGGCGAGAGATAGGAATACAAAATTTTTCCACCGGAAAACTAAAGCAAGAATATGAAGAAACAAAGTTTTAACTATTACATATGGAAACAAGGAATAAATGTCTCACCAGAATCAAATCAAAGTAGAGGCCTTTAGACACTAAGAGAAACTTTATAAGGAGGACAAATATGTAGATCTAGATGCTTTTGAAAGCATGCTTGACAATATCACTACTCTAATCACTCCAAAAGAAAATGAAACATTATGCCACAACATCACAGAAGAAGAGATATGGGAGGTCATCAGTCCCATGAACCCATATTGTAGCATCCCTAGCTTCGAGTTGGGCAATGCCACATGAAAATTTCCAAACTTTGATACCAATTTAATTCACGAAAATGCTCTACATATGCATAGAACTATGAAGAATAATATCAAATAAGCATAAACAGTATTATATAGGAAAACCCATATAGAAATACATAATTATACACATAGTAATTAAATAAATTACACGGAAAAGGAACTCGTATTTTATAAAAGATCATCAATTGCATGCAGACCTCCAAATTTCTTCCCAACTTTGGAATCTTCTACTCATAGCTCAGCGGCATGTCACCCCCGAGTTGGGACTAAACTCCACCTAGGAAAAGGAATCCTAAACCAGGCTAAGGTCTCTCAAACAACAGAACAACTCAAACTCAGGTGCCAACTCTAAAAGACAACCTATAGTCCCTCATTCCCCACATCCATGTCCCAACCCAGGAAGTGTGCCCCTTCTCTCCTCAATAGTCATTCGGCTGCCCCACTTCCCTTTCGAGGATTTAGCAACAGGTCAGACAGGAAGTCTCAAAGCCCTGTAGTTATAGCTTGGCACCTTGGGAAAAAAATTCCCAGCAGTTCTCTCACCTTGAGAGAATTCTCACGGGCTTGACAACCTACTTCTTCAATAACTCATGGGCCTGACAACTCGCCTATTCAACCCAACTCCCTAGTCACTGGTTTCCCACAGTTCCCAAGCTTTCCATTGTGCAAGTATGGTGATGGCAGCAGAAGAGTACGGATGATAGGACAATAATGATGGTGAGAATGATAAAGGAATGATAGAAATGAACTAAAGTTCCCTAAACTTATGTGCATGTTCCCAATATGACACTTGTCATGTTGGGAACTACATGGGTCCCACACATGG
>ML797885.1:30563-58058 GCA_009831015.1 Picea engelmannii
GAACTGAGAGAGTTCTCTTTTAAGTGTTTTTCCAAACTCTATAATCCCGAAAAACCTTCGAGTTTTCTATCTTTGGACTCGTTAAAGCACACATCGACAGGCCCATATGGGGCCGAACCCTTACTTCTTCCAGTTCGTTAAACAAAGGAAGAGGAACTTACCGAAGGTGAGTTATATCGAGCATGTGTTATCCTCCTCAAGCTCATTAAATAAAAAAGAGGCACTCATCTATCTGGATGGGGGAAAAAATTGAAAGGAGCAAGCCAAGCAGTCTCTTGAGAACATCATTCAACACTTCTTAGAGTCACCCTTAAACATGGCACTTTGTCATTTGCACATATCATAATCCGCTAAACCTCTGCACTGAGCCAATCCTTTGAGTTCCTTTCTCTCCTTTGGGTCACCCGACGCAAGTCACAGTATCCATTGCATAGTTTTGGTCCATTTCACGTTTTTGTTGTTGTGCCTCAGTGTTCAAGGGAAGTGTTCGCCTCGAGAGTCAGCCATCCCAAATATCTTGCCTCAAAACCTGTGTCAGTCCATGTCCATTTGATCCACCAATTACATCTCTATGTTTGTTTCGTGTCATTTATGGGGGATACATCAAGGCCCTCCCTCGATGAGTTTATTCCTGTCAACTTCAACACATTATCCAGGAATCAGACTTAGAAACCAGTTAGTACTTTGGGACCTGCATGCCTCAATGGCAGGCCTCCTCATGTTTGACAGTAGGTATACATCATTGACCCCTGATCGAATGATTCCACGGGTGTTCGACTTCAACTCATCTATTCACATTCGCTAGAATGTACTAAGGTACCTTGGGAATCGTTTACATTAATGGTGATCTCCCTCGCACTTGTTAACGGTTCACACCATTGACCGGTAATCAAGTGGTTTTTTCCATGTTCAACATCAAGACATCTATTCGCATGGTTAGAATCATACCACGTTGGGATCGGTAAGAAGACCCTGGGTTGAGTGATCACTTTGATATATGCTTTGCCCAGGCTGCGAAGGAGTTTCTATTGGACAAAGAACACATACACTATCACATAGATCCACTTTGTATTGGTCGTGGCTATGTCTTGTCATCTTGTAGATCCACTGTGTATTCTTCGTGGCTATGATCAGTCCGAGTCATCAGAGTATAGATCCACATTGTATCTTCAGTGGCTATACCTTTTTATCAATACAATTATGAATCCGCAGTGTATTTGATGGCGGCCATATCTTGCAAGTCTCGATCACCCAAGCATAGGTATGCCTGCCTTGGGTTTTGAAATAGGTCATGATATTTGTTGGATGTTTGTGTGCAGCTTCCGTCAGGTTCTCCGAGTCTATACCCTTGCTTGAACGTCTACAAAGCATTTCAGTTATCAATTCGCATCTTCTAACTTCATACTTTGGAGGGCATTCTGTTACACGTCAAAATTAATCAACTAGATAAGTGTCGCATGTTCCTCTCAATTGTCGTAAGTGTCGCATCTTCCTTACAACTTTCGCAAGTGTCACAAGTTGTTCACAAGTGTCGCAAATGTTGTTCAAGCATACTGCCATGCCGACGAAACTAAGGAGGCACTTAAAACATCTCATACACTTGATTTGGAGAAGAGGAAATGATTGACTGAAGACCAAGAACTCTTGACACCTGAGAAGAGCTCTTAATCAAAGGTTATGAGGGTGAGCGCTCCCCTTTATCAGTCTTAGGAGTGCTGGCGCTCCTCTATAAGGCCTCAGGAAGTGTTATAACGCTCCCCTTCCCTTTTGAGGGAGCACTATCCACCTTTGGAGCGTTGGCGCTTCCCTTAAGCTTCCTAGGAAGCGCTACAACGCTCTGATGCCCCTTTTGAGGGAGCGCTGCCTAATCTGAGGCAGTAGTTGGCCCATTGAGGAGAATAAGGGGAGGATCTTTCAAGATTATAAGGCAGTTGCATTCAAATTCTTGCTTCCATTAGAGGATCCCTGATCTAAGGAGGAAGTTCCCCAACTTGTTCTAAAGATAACTCAAGAGGTTAAGCTCCTCTTAACCTATATAAGCAAGCTCTATGATGGTGAAAAGAGGGAAGAATTGCTAGCATGAAACCTATGATCTCATAGGAAACACGTAGTCAGCCAAAGGAGAGTGATCAGTGAAGCTGATGTCATCCAGGTTGTGGATCTTTCGAGCAAGGGTTAGACGAAGGGGACTTGACGAAGCTGTCGCATTTGCATCTACGATTGTAAGTATTGTTGTCGTTATTCTCATTAATATGACATGCTTGGCCTATTTCTTTCTAGTTTGTGTCTAATGTTACATGAACCTATCATCAATAGATAGATCTATTTTCAAGCTAATATCAATAGAGTAGGAAGTGATCGTATCTTGTTTGTCTACAGGACTCAGCGAGGAGCAAAGGATCGGAGCGCAACTCGGAGCATTCAGGGACAAACGTCGATAAAGAGGTACTTTTGTTCTCCTTCCTTCTCATGTGTTAGTTTGGATAGATTTGAAAGGAATTCAGTGTCCACGTTAATCATTTTCTGTCTTAGAGTTAAGGTCAAGCTCTTTGAGGTAATCCACCTGTCCGCGGGGAGATTTTCCTACAACAGAGAAGATACAACCTGTTGTGCTTCTTTAGCTCTTTTAGTAGCCTCCACCCAACTTTGAGGCTGAGCCATGAGGACATGAGCCCGAATCTCATCCTTGAGGCCACTGATAAAACACTCTCAGAAAAAGGCATCAGACATGCCCTCTGTCCGAAAAGTCAAGCGCTCAAAGGCAGCTATAAAGTCTTCCACTATTCCTGATTGTTTCAACTTTGTCAAATGGCCCAAATGGTTGGTGTCAGTGTCAAAGCATTCATAAAGCTCTGCCACAAAGTGTGTCCAAGCAATATACCCTTGACGGGAAGTTTTTCTCCATTGCCAACATTCTTGATATAGATGGAGAACACTATACCAAAGTTTGACCAAGTAATCTGTAATGACGTATAAAGAGAAATAATGTTTCATATGGGTTACCCAACCAGTGGGGTCCGAGCCATCAAATTTGGTCACATCCACCCACGAAACGCGTAGGTCACGTTGAAAGTGATGGTGCTGAAAGTTATGGGAATGAGAGGAATGTTCAACTTCAGTATGTGGAGGTGAGTCAAAGGAAGGGTTATCGGTAGGGATGTCCAGCTTGGTGCAGAGAGTCGAAAAGACAGATTCAAGTTGGGTGGTCGGGTCTTGTTTGATTTCCTCCATTGAGGACTGCACGGTTGTATTGATGGCGGCAACATTGGAACTGAGTTGTTTCACTTCTTGTTGGGTCTCGGTGAGACTAGATTGCAAGGTATTGAAGCGAGCTTTGAAGTCTTGGCTACGGGTATGGGCCATGAGGACGAGGAAACCGAAAAGGGGCGGGTGGGGTCAAAACTTTTGCTGGAAAATGATATGTATGAATGTGATAAGGGCAAAGAGATGAATCTAATGGAATAGGTCTCAAATAATGGTGAAAAACTTTCCAGACTTTTTTTTTTTTTTACACCTGCGGAGTTATACTCCGATCTGAAGAATACTGCAGTGATGAAATGCCCAAATGCTTAACCAAGAAGAAATGTGTAGTGCTTTGGCAACCTGAACACAGTTGCGTGGTAATAGATCTTGTCTGTTTTATTTTTTTTATGTTTCTGTCCCCAAGGGTTAGGTATTCAAGGGTTCTACAGACAAGGGTTTGCCCTATGCGATATCTCTCCAATATATGTGTGGGGTCCCACAGTAGTACTCGACCCAATATCTAAGGGCACTAACTAAGGAGGCTAGATCGTGCCCTTAGTCATACTACCCGACTACCCAATACTAGAGAGTATCTTCCCAAGTGGTGTTCTCAGTGGAACTATAGTAGTCAGGCAGTCGATCGGTTTATCTAAAGAGGGCTTCAGGTAATCTAGGTCGATCCGTACACAAGTGTTGTCTGATGCGCTACCACTCGAAGGGGTACCAACAAGGGTTACAAGGGTGGCCAACAGATGTGCGCTTAAGTACCACTTGTATCTCCTGCGTGTATGAATCCCTCAACCGCGGGTTTATGCGCATAACGACATATCTTTGTGGCTTAAAGACGTCGGAATACGTCTCTACCCTGAAAAAAAATTTACCCACAATTTATGCCGAGGAAAGTGCTCTGATACCACTTGTAATATACCATATATAAAAAGTATGCAGAACAAAAATAAAATGATAGAAATGGAAGAATAACAACAATATAACCAGAACAATCACCACAGTAACACTAAAATGATATTAGAATAACAATAGAAATAACACTTTGATTCTGAGAGCAATGTTCACAGACCTCTTTGAGGGGGCAACCTCCAGTCGAGCAGATCTCTATTACAATAATATCCAAGCTAGAGTTCTCACACCCTCAACTCCTATTTATACTAAATATGTCTATCAAAAGAAGCATCTAGAGGAAGATCCTTCTAGAAGCGGAAGCTTCTATTAGGTCTTCTTACATTCGACTTATTCTATTTTATTGTAAGGCCTTATTAATATTGACCTTTATTACATCTGAATATATTGTTCTACCTATGTGCGGGTTAGGACCCTAACAATTTCCTATCTTACCAACCCATATGTATATTTACATTTATATTTACAAATGGGGTTCGACCTAGGGGTATTACATTCCCCTTCCCTTTATTTATGCACTATCCTCAGCGCATTATATATAGATGTACAATCAAAACTTCAAAATTCTTCAAAAAGATGTGGGTATTCTGCTTGCATAGCATCCTCGGGACCATACCAGGTCCATTGGACGTTTACTAGCCCTATGGATCGATTCTGGAGCTACTTGATCTTCTAGCCCAATATGAAAAAAGGTTGCACTTGAAAGTTGCCTTCTGGTTCCACCTAAATTACATTCCAATAAATGACATGATTAGCATCAGGTACATACTTTTTAAGCAAAGACACATGGAATACATTATGAATACACATGGATGCAGGTAGTGCCATCATGTATGCAACGAGACCAATCCTCTCTAGGATTTCAAATGGTCCACAATATCTTACTGCAAGTTTTGAACAATTTCCCAACTTCAAGGAGCTTCATTTTGCCTTTGCTTTCAAGAACACATGGTCGCCCACTTTAAACTCTTTGTGAGTTCTGCTTTTATCTGCATATCTTTTCTACATGTATTGGGAAGCCTTTGAATTTTGTATTATCTTCACCATATGTTCCTCCATTTCCTTGAGCAATTTTGGCCCTACCATTTCTCTATCTATCGGGTTGTCCCAACTCACTGGTGTGTTGCATTTTCTACCATATAAAGCTTCAAATGAGCTCATCTTTAAATATGATTGATACCCATTATTGTAGGAAAATTCAACCAGATGTAGATAATCTTCCCATTTTGATGGTTTTTCCATTACATACATTCTTAGCATATCATCTATCACTTGATTGACCCATTCTGTTTTCCCATCTGACTCTGGATGATAGTTTGTGCTAAAGTTCATTTTTTCCCCAAATCCTTTGAACAAACCCTTCCAAAAAATTAATGTGAACTTGGGATCTTTATCAGACACAATTGTCTTAGGCACGCCATGAAGTCTGGAAAATTCCCTCATATAAATATCAACAATGTTGGATGCCTTGTGGGTCAGCTTCACTAGAATAAAATGGGTAGCTTTAGTAAGCTTATCCACTGCCACCATGATGGAATCATGTTGCTTGGTAGTTCTGGGAATCTTAGTGATGAAATCTAAGGTTACAACTTCCCATTTCCACTAAGGAATGGGAAATGGTTGTAGTAAACCAATTGGATTTTGTGCTTAGCCTTGACTTTTTGACACTCCAAACATCTCACTATATAATCAGCTACCTCTTTCTTCATACCTAGATAATAATATTGTTTCTTGATAGTTGCAATTGTCTTTTGGTAGCCTGGATGCCCAGCATAAGGCACATTGTGCATTTATTTTAATATCAGATTTTTCAACTCCTAAAAATTTGGCAGATAAAATCTACCCCTGTAAATGAGGATTCCATCATCTTTTAACTCAAAATCTTCAATTTTCTGCTGCAAAAAACCTTGTTGTAATTTTGTCTTTAATTCCACATAGTGTTCATCTGAGTTTACAGCCTCTAAAATTATGTCTTTCAAATCTTATTTGTACATTGGTTGTAGTATGCACCTCATGCATTCTCCTGTTGAGTCCATCATCCACCTTGTTTTCTTTACCTTTGATATGCTTTATATTAAATTCATACTCACTAAGGAATTATAACAATCTGTTCATCCTAGCATTTAAAGTTGGTTGTCCAAACAAATATTTCATACCATTGTGGTATGTCCTCAACTCAAATCTTCTTCCCATGAGGTAGTTCCTCCACACCTTCAAGGCATGCACTATGGATGCCAATTCTAAATCATGAGTGGCATAGAGCCTTTCGTGCTCTTTTAATTTCCTTGATTTGTAGCATACTACATACCTATTTTGGATAAGGACTTCACCAAGCCCTTCTTCGTATGCATCATTGCACACAACAAAATCTACATTAGGATCATCGATTTGCAAAATTGGTGCCCTTGTCAATAAATACTTTAAATGTTGGAATCTTCTTTCACAATCAGCAGTCCATTTAAATCTCACACCCTTCTTTTGTAAATAGGTTATTAGGTGTGAAATCTTCGAGAATCCTTCAATAAATCTCTTGTAGTAACCTGGAAGTCCCATGAAGGATCTCGCCTCCGAGACATTCCTTGGTGTTGGCCATCCTTCAATGGATTTTATCTTCTCTGGGTCCACTGCTATCCTTTCTTCTTAAATGATATGGCCCAAATAATGGATCTGCTTCTGATAAAATGAACACTTGCTTAACTTTGAATATAATTGATGATCTCTCAACACTTGTAGCACCATCCTCAAGTGCTACCCATGCTCTTGTTCAAACTAAGAGTAAATAAGTATGTCATCCAAAAAAACAATGGAAAACTTTTCTAATTAATCTCTAAAAATACCATTCATTAAACACATGAAGACAATTGGTGCATTTGAAAACCCAAATGGCACCACTATGAACTCATAATGGCCATACCTTGTTCTAAAGGTTGTCTTGTTGATGTATTCTTCTTTAATTCTCACCTTATCATAATCGGATATAAGGTCACTCTTAGAAAATATTTTTGCATCTTTCAACTGATCATAAAGATCATCTATCCTTGGAAAAGGGTACTTGTTCTTCACAATCACCTTATTTAGTTGTATGAATTCAATGCAAAGCCTCACTATCCCATCCTTTTTCTTCACAAAAAACACTAGGGCACCCGAAGGTGACACACTTGGGCATATATACCTCTTCTTCAAAATTTATTCAAGCTGCATTTGCAATTCCTTTAACTCCGGTGTACTTATCTTATAAGGAGTCTGGATACTTGGGCTACTCCAGGCATCAGATTGATTGAGAAATCAATATCTCTCTTGGTTGGTAACCCCGATAGTTCTCTAATTACATCTTCTAACTCTTTTAGGACTGCACAGTCTTCAATATTTGACACTTTATCCTTAGGTGTTTCTTCCATATGTGTTGCAAGTAGTTGGCAGCCTTTCCTAAATATTTTATTCAGCTGCAAGGTTGAAACTTCCCTGATAGTTACTACCCTGGGAATACCTTGAAATGTCCTCAAGTTCCCTTCCTCATCCAAGCAAGTAAATGCATTATTATAACAGTCTAGGACAACATGATGTTGGTCCAACCAATCCATATCAATTAGACAAACATATTATCCCAAGGGTATGATGTTCAAATCTAACCTGGTGCTCAGTCCATTCATGCCCATTAGACATGCATTAACCATCTCATTAATTTTCCTTTTTTTCATGTAGTTAGCTGCACTAACCAAGGTTTCCCAAGGTTTCTTTTTGAGAATTGAAATCTTTCCACCATCTTAGGATCTAGATAATTATGACTAGCACCTGAATCAATTAAAATAGCAATGGGTTGGTTGTTGATATTACCTTCCACTTCAATCATATGTGACTGAAACTCAGGTTGCTTGTTATCCAGGGCTATGTAAATCCTAGGTACATTACTACCCATGTCTTCTATTGTATCAGCTTTCTTTACATTGTGAACAGTCCTCACTTTTTCACCTATGTGAGGGCATTCTCTATACATATGATCTCCCTCACAAGCCCAACATTTCATAGGTTGTTTCCTTGGTATTTTCCCCACTATTTATGTCATTATGGGCTCTTTAAAAGTTGGTTTTCCCTGAGTATTGTTTTTGAAGAATGGTGGCTTGGTCCCCTTCTTCCTCTGCTCCATCTTTCTTCTCTTCTTGTCTTCCCAAGCCTTTTGGATTAAGTTGGTCTTCCTCTATGTTGATCATAGAGGCATTTATCTATCCTTATGGTTTCATCCAATTTATTGAGATCATAATATTATATCTTATCACTGATAAATGATGACATCCCACTCAAGTACCTTTGAATCTTAACATGTTCATCCTTGATGAAAGAAACATATTTCAACAGCTCTAAAAATCTATTTTCATACTCATCTATGGTCATACTCCCAAGCTTGAGTTCAAAGAACTCCTTCATTTTCTTATCATAGTAACGTTTGCTTAAGTATTTCTTTTGAAAACACCTCTTAAACTCCCTCCAAGTGATCTTATTCTCATCAATGTGTTGCACTTGCACAAATTAGTACCACCACATTGATGTTTTTCCCTTGAGTTGGTAGATGGCAATTCTCCCTTTTGCCTCTGAAGAGTAATTATATAACTAAAAGTACTTCCTCATGCCCAACAGCCAGGTCTCTGCATCTTCATCCTTCTTGTGCCCACCATCAATGGTAGGAGGCTTGATCTTATTCATTTCTCCATGTATCTCATCCACCCCAAACCTCCTCTTATGCTTTCTGACGAGAGATGGGATTGAAATACTATGTGCTCTCCTAGCTAAATTCCTTGGAGAGTGATGGTGATTCCTGTCAACAATTTTTGTTTTCCTTCTCTCATCATTAGACCTGTGACTCCTTGACTTGCTTGACCTGGTCTCCTTATTCATATTCTTCTCTATTATATCCCAGCTTTGTATCAACTTGATGTTGAAGTCGTCTTGTTTCTCCTTGGATTTCATAAGCCTATCATTATCATCTTTATAACTTTGGACATATTCTAGGTGAATTTATGCACTCCTCTATCCAAGACCTTTCGAATGATTACTTCCTTGCTCAATTATGAGTTTTGAGCATAAATTTATGGCCATTTGAATTTACCTAAAAATTCCTTCAACCAGGTGCAAATTTTAATTATGCTTATGAATCCTTGCACCTGCTCCTTTCATAATTTGAAATGATCTCAACTGGGTTCCTTCATGACCATATTTTGGAAAATCTGTCCAATTTTCACCTTCATCTGGGTTCTAGGCTACTAGATACATCATGTTGAAGTTTCAGGCCAGTTTATATTTTTAGGCCTGAATGCTACATGTGCCTTCCACTTTCTCCTATGCATTTCTATGCCCAGAATCTTAATTTAGCTCCATGGTTGTCTTATGTGGCTCAATATATTTACTTAGACTACTCTAGTGCCCCGGTCTGATTCTGGAACAAGAAGTTATGGTCCTCAAAAGTTAATTGGGTCTCAAATTTACCCTGCACTATTTGGCCTGCAACTTTTTCATACTAGCTTCGTTTGACGAATGGATTACACCGTTAGAAATCTCTCTTCGAGATCTATTATTTTAGATGCAAAAACTTATATTCTAAAAGGATATGCAACTCTGCACAATTTGGACTACTCAAAAATGCCATTTGGGCCTCTGAAAATGGCCTGCAAGTTGAACACCTAGAAAATACCCATTTTCTAGGCAATTTTTCACTATTATTTTTAAAATATAGTTAACTTATGTTGAGTGGGATGTTGAAATGGCACCTAAGTGCACCTCACATCCACTAAAGGATGTCATGTTAGCTCCTCTCCCACTTGGATTTACCCTATCAGTCCCATCTTCTTGTCCCTTATTTATTTATTCCCTCCACAACGCACACATGGTTATATATATATATATATATATATATATGCCCACGGGCCTTGGTTACCTACATGGAACCTTTTTATTGGGTCATGGTAATGGGAGGGTCCCATCCTGCACCCATTCTCCATGTGTGTGTGAAGTTGCACATAATTTTGATTGGACGACAGAGGATCATGGGGCGTCAACGATGATCAACAGTCACCATCGCATCGCAGCCCCCCCTCCATACCAACCGTTAACAGAGGGGGGGAGGGGCCCTAAAACCTAACCATGGTTTGGGTCTTTAGTGATGTGTCATACATTGACGCATTACGGCCCCCCCAACCCATGGTTAACGTAACCCCACATGATCCCCCCCGTAATTTGGTTCCATAGGTCCAGGCTCTGAGTTTCGTCAGGTAGGAAGGTGCCTGCCACCATGGTGCTAAGTTACCTATCACTGTGGTAGTACACATAACTACACTTCCATTTCATCTTACACGTGGCTCCCACGTCATGCTGACATCAATGTATGGAAAAATACCCAATTTTTTTCATTTTTAAAAAAATTCCTATTTTTCCAAAATGCCTAAAAAAATGGCCAATTTTGAAATTCTTCCTGTGGCCACCATTGAAGCGTTGTAATTAAGATTTGTATGGCCAATTTCAACCCTGTAACCATCAATTCGACTTCAGCACTTTTAGTTCGACTCCTGCACGTTGAATTCCTCATGAATTCTGATGTGGAAATTGGGGCTTTTGCCCAATTTGCATTTTTATCTTGGTGCTCTGCAAATTCCAAATTCATCCACCTACAAGTGAGAATGTTCCCCAATTAGAGATTGAAATTGCTCATTTTAGACTTATGGGCACAATTCTCCCCAATTCTAGTGAAATTCCTTCAATTTCACCGCAATAATTTTATCAAACAACTTGCAAACATACTCCAAAATCATTTTCCTGTAATTTTCCACTTCAACACTCTGTTAACTCGACCCATGCAGGCTTACTGTCGAAACTAGAGCTTTGATACCACATTTTAGCATCCCCGACCTCGATCTTGGCAATGCCACATTAAAATTTCCAAACTCTGATGTCGATTTAATTCATGAGAAATGCTCTGGATATCCACAGAAATATGCAAAATAATAACAAATAAGCATAAACAATATTATACAAGAAAACCCATATAGAAATACATAATTACACACATAATGATTAAATAAATTACACAGAAAAGGCTCTCATATTTTATAAAATATCACCAACTGTGTGCAGACCTATGAATTTATTCCTAGCCTTAGACTCTATTTCTCATAGCTCAACAACAGGTCACCCTTGAGCTGGTACTAAACTCCACCTGGGCAAAGGAATCCTAAACTAGGCTAAGGTCTCTCAAACACCATAATAACACAAACTCAGGTGCCAACTCTAGCAAACAACCTATAGTACCTCATTCCCCACATGCATGTCCCACCCCAGGAGATGTGCCCCTTCTTTGCTCAACATTCCTTTGGCTGCCCCACTTCCCTTCTGGGGCTTCAACAACAGGTCGTACGGGAAGTCTTAGAGCCCTATAGTTGTAGCTTGTCAACTTGGGAAAACAATTCCCAACAGTTCTCTCACCTTGAGAGAATGATCACAGGCCTGACAACTCAATTATTCAATAACTCATGGGCCTAACAACCCACCTCTTCATCCCAATTCCTAGGTCACTGCTTGCCCATAGCTCCCAAGCTTTCCATTGTGCAAGTATGGTGATGGCAACATGAGAGTACAAATGATAGGGCAATAGTGATGGTGAGAATGATGAAGGAATGATAGGAAATAAACTAAAGTTCCCCAAACTTATGTGCATGTTCCCAACTTGACACTTGTCATGTTGGAAACTACATGGGTCCCACACATGGACCCCCCCACATGGTGATATGTTCCTCAACTTAGGGACTTAAGATATATATATATATATATCTTAAACTTTATACTTTAGGAATATTAATAAATATTCCTAAAGTATAAAGTATTCCTAAAGTATTCTTGAGAATATGAGAGAGTGCCAAATTGGAACATTGTCAGAGTGCCAAAGTCTTATGGAGGTTTTGTAATTAAGGACCCATCCATTGCCAATATGGCCCTGTGATACAAAATTCTATAGAGACTGATTTCTAGTAATAATGATTGGTGGAAAATAGTGATCTATCATAAATACGTTTCGGGAGTGAGAACCTGTTGTCTGGATGTGGAAATAGATGTGCAGGGAGGTTCTCAAATTTGGCACATTTTAAAGGCCTCCGTTCCCCTCATGCAAAACCATCAAACTTGGATTCCAGGAAATGGGATAAATATCTTAATTCACTTTGATAGAATTATGGGGAACCCGACTCTCTCTTCAGATCCGCTCCTCTCCCCACTCACCTCTTGGATTCAAACTCAAGGGAAATTGACCCTCCATGACATATCTGTTTGGAATAATACAACACAAAAATGTATGGGTTGGTCTTTGGGATCCCCCCCCCCCACATCCAAGCACTCTCTCATATTCTCTTCAAGCGACTCAAAGGATGTGCTCATGTTCTCATCTATGAAAAGGATTCTCAGGGTTGGGTTTCACAAGATTATTCATTCAAAAAAGGTTATAACTTCTTACTTTCTCAGTCCACTCTTCCTCCCCCCTCGACCTGTTGGAAACATGTTTGGAGAAATGACAACTTGTTAGGGACCTAACCTCCCTAACCCCTCACATAGATAGAATAATATATTTTCCATGTAATAAAGGTAGACATTAGTTAATAAGGCCTATTTAAAAAATATGAACAAGTCAATGTAAGAAGACCTAATAGAAGCTTCCGCTTCTAGAAAGATCGTCATCCATAATGTTCTTTAGAAGATAGAATTAGTATAAATAAGAGTAGGATGCATGAGAAATCTTTGTCTTGCAAATTATTGTAATAGAGAGACGCTCTACTAGAGGTTTCCCCCTCGAAGAGACAAGTGAACATTTCTCCCATTTCAATAAAAGTATCATTTTGGTGTGTTATTCTCTACATTCTGTTGTTTTGTTGGTAATTTTCATTATATTCATGTTTTTGCTTAGTATCACATAACCAGGTGCATAACAAGTGGTATCAGAGCACTTTCCTTGGCAGGAATTGTGGGTTCAATTTTTTTTCGAGGGTAGAGACATGTTCTGACGTCTTTAAACTACACCGATATGTCGTTCAACGCATAAATCCATGGTCAGTGAAGCATACACACAGGAAATACAAGAGGTTTTTAAGCTCACATTGTTGGACACCCTTGTAACCCATGTTGGTACCCTTCGAGTGGTAGTGCATCAGATAACACATGTATATGGACTTGCGCTTCCAAGTACCTCTGGTATATCGGGAGCCCCCTTAGGTATCCTGAAACTAGCCATAGATCAATCGATCGTCCATCTGACTACTATAGTGCCACTGAGAGAATCACTCGGGAGGATACTCTCTAGTTCTTGGGTAATCAAGTAGTACGGATAAGGGTACAGTCTCGCCTCCTTAGTTGGTGTCCTAATATATTGGGCCGAGTACTATTGTTCAACCCCGCATGTATATCAGAGAGCTATAGCATAGGGAAAACCTTTTTCTGTAGGCACCCTGAAAACCTTAACCCTTGGGACAGAAACAAAACAGAAACGGAACAAACAAGATCTATTGACGTGCAACCTTGCCTCCTACATTCAAGTTGCGAAATTACTACACATTTTTTCTTGTTAAGAATTTGGGCATTTTGACACTATAGTATTATTCAGATGAGAGTGTAACTCTGTAGGAGTGAAAAGAGTATGGGGCCTGCCAACACCCTTTTTTGAGACCTAGCTCATTGGATTCCCCTTTTCACCCTAATCGTTGTGATAACTATCATTTTTAACCTTTTTTACCCTTCTTGCGCCCTTATTTGAGACCTATCTCATTGGATTCCCCTTTTCACCCTAATTGTTGTGATACCTATCATTTTGAACCTTTTTTTTACTTATTCGTACCCTTATTTGAGACCTATCTCATTGGATTCCCCTTTTCTCCCTGATCATTGTGATACCTCTCATTTTTAACTTTTTTTTTAACCTTGTGAATCCATACCATTCTAACACCCTTATTTTCGGCTTATCACATTGGTCTCCTCTCATTTCCCTAATCATCATGGCCTATATCACTTCTTTTCTTTCTTGTCCATGCACCCACCCCTCATCCCCTCATGTCTCCCACCCACGAAGAAGAAACCAATCATAAATTGAGTACTGACCTTAATTCCATTTAGGCCCAAGTAAATAGGGACATTTCATCCATTCATGCAAAAATGGACCACATCCAAGCCCAACATGGTAGCCAAATTGTTGCAGTCCATTTTGTTCTCAACAAATTCATGAACAAATTCCAGGGTCCTTCCTCCTCTGACCCACCTCTCTATACCTAAGGTGTTGACTCCAACCAACCTCTATACTCTCATTCCAACTCCCTACCTCGTGACCCCCATCTCCCCATAGTAGAGGTCAAAAAAATTGATGGATCAGATCCACAAGCCTGGGTTACTCAGATGGAACACTATTTATCCTTTCATGGTATCATTGATGAGGTAACCAAGCTTCGTTAAGGAATTCTCTATTTGGATCACGAAATATGGAAATGGTGGCAATGACGTTGCAATGCACACCAAGGGTATGTTGCTTGGTCACATTTTGTTACAGTGTTGTGTGAACAATTTGACACAGACACTCACCATTTAGGACATTTGACCAAGTTGAAACAATGGAAGATTTTATTGTTGCATTCAAGCACTTGAATTTATGAACAAAGGGAATGACAGATGTTTTTTGCAGGGAGTTCTTTATCAGTAGCCTCAAGGATGAAATACACACCCAGGTCATCATGGCTCACCCTCAGACTTGGTTGGAAGCCACTAAGTGTGCCAAGGAGGCACAACATGTCATCTTGGCCTAGAGCAGAAAACCCACTTTTGTCCCCCACCCTAAACCAAACACCCTTGCCCCTCAATCCACTCCTCTCAAGGTCCGCAAGTTAACACGGGTAGAAATGGTTGAACACCAACTCAAGGGTATTTTCTATAATAGTGATGATAAATACTTTCCAGGGCATAAGTGTAAAGAACAATAACTTTTTATGGAAATTCCTGAGGATGTTTTTGATGAATATGTTGAGGTTTCACCTGAAGCAGCACTACCCCAAACCAATGATATTATGCCTACCTTTGATCCTCTCGAAGTTGAACAACTGATTTTTCTACACACTCTCACTAGTTTTTCTTCTCCTCAAACCCTCAAATCTATTGGTTACATTAAGCACAGGAAAGTCGTCATCCTAGTTGACAGTGGTAGCAATCATAATTTCATTCATCGTCGCCTTGCCTAAGAATTCAATTGTTATATCTGTGTTGTCAACAATTTTCAAATCATGATTGTCAATGGTGGTTCCATAAAATGTGGAGGGTGTTGTGAAAATGTGTGCTTACAAATTGGTCAGTATAACCTAAAATATCACATGTTTGCTATTGACATGGGTGGTTGTGATATTGTTCTTGATGCAGAATGGTTACGCACCCTAGGACCCATAGTCATGTATTTTAAGGAGTTAACCATGCAATTCCAACAGGAAGACCAACATTATAAATTCCAAGGCATTACCGCAGGATCTCCGAAGATCATCAGTTCCCACCGCATGGAAAAGATACTAAAAAAGGTCATTTTGGCATCATCACCCAACTCCATTCCATTCAACTAGCTACGATACCCACAGTACACCCCGACCTTCAAGCTATCGTTTAACGTGATCACACTATTTTCCAAACCCCCCATGGCCTTACCCCCTCCCACGGTGACCATGATCATTCCATTCCTTTAATATTGGGCAGTCTTCCTCCCAATGTTTTCCCTTATCATCATCCTTTTTCTCAAAAAAATGAAATTGAGAAAATTGTCCACAAATTGTTAGAAGTGGGTGTTATCCGTCCTAGTACCAACCCCTATTCTTCCCCTATTTCCATGGTCCTCAAGAAGGAAGGAACTTGGAGCATGTGTCCTGATTTTCATTCCCTCAACAAACTTACCATCAAGGACAAATTCCCCATTCCCGCCATAGATGACCTTCTAGATGAACTCAGTGGGGCTCAATACTTTACCAAACTCGGCCTTTGTTCTGGCTACCACCAAATGTGTATAAAAGAGGAAGAGATTCCCAAGACAACATTTTTCACTCATGAGGGCCACTATGAGTTCTTGGTCATGCCCTTTGGTCTCTATAATTCCCCCTCCACTTTTCAAAGTCTCATGAATCATGTCTTTCGTCCTTTCCTCCGTCATTTTGTGTTAGTTTTTTATGATATTCTCATCTATAGTAAAATGTGGCCAACCCATCTCACCCATGTAGATCAAGTTCTCCATCTCCTCTCCAAGCACAAATTTTTTCTCAAACAGTCTAATTGTTATTTTGGTGTCTCTGAAGTTGAGTACCTGGGTCATATTTTTGGCAAGGATGGTGTAAGGATGGATCCTAAGAAAATTGAAGCTATGCAGAATTGGCCTTTCCCTAAAAATCTTAAAATTTTGTGTGGTTTCCTAGGTTTAATAGGCTATTATCACAAGTTTGTTCAAAATTATGTCAAAATTGTGTCCCCCCCTAAAAACTCTCTTTAAAAGGAATGCCTTCAGTTGGACTCCAGTAGCAGACCAATCCTTCCAAGCCTTGAAGGAAACTATGTGCACTACTCTTGTACTGGCCCTACCTGATTTCACCAATACCTTTGTTCTGGAATGTGATGCATCAGGGAGAGGAATTGGGGCAGTCCTCATGCAAGATGGATGCCCTTTGGCTTTCACCAGTAAACAGTTTTAAGAGTGACATCTGGGCCTATCAATCAATGAAAAATAAATGATGGTTATTTTGTATGCAATGGATCTATGGCACCCTTATCTATTGGACAACACTTCCAAATTAAAATGGACCATCAAAGCCTCAAGTACTTCTTGGAACAACGCATTTCATCCACAAAGAAACAAAAATGAGTGACCAAGATTTTTGGATATGATTATGAGATCATTTACAAAAAGGGTTAAGAAAATGTGGTGGTTGATGCTCTTTCCAGGAAATATGAAGAAGGGTCCCTCTTCTCCCTCTCATTCATTGTTGCCAACTGGATTTAGGTTGTTCGTCGGGAATGGTTGCACAACCCCAAAATCTCTAGTCTCATCCAAAAAAAGCAATAGGATCCCCAAGCTACTCTAGGGTACTCTTGGCATAATGAAGAGTTTCACTATAAAGGTCGCTTATATTTAAGCAAACAGTTGACCCTTAAATACAAGGTGCTCTCTGAGTTTCATGCTTCTCCTACTGCAGGGCATTTGGGTTTTACCAAAACTTATGAACGGGTAAAATGCTCTTTCTTCTGGGATGGTATGAAACATGATGTTTGCACCTTTGTGGAAGAATGTGATATATGTCAACGCAATAAGGGTGAGACTGTAAAAACTCCTAGCACACTCCAACCGCTTCTGATTCCACCTACTCTTTGGATGGATATTTCTATGAATTTCATTATGGGCTTACCTAAATCAAGAAATAATTCAGTCATCATGGTGGTAGTGGATCGTCTCTCCCAATATGCTCATTTTTGTGTTCTTCAACACCCATTCACAACATCTACAATGGCTCAATTTTTTATGGATAATATCTTCAAACTCCATGGAATGTCTCATTCTATTATTTCTGATCGTGATCCAACTTTTACCAGCAATTTTTGGCAAGAATTATTCAGGCTACAGGGAACCCAATCGTAGCTTAGTACAACCTATCATCCCCAAACGAATGGCCAAACGAAAGTGGTCAACAAGTGTCTAGAAACATATTTGAGGTGTTTTGCATTTGACCAACAACATCAACGGGTTCAATAGTTACACTTGGTTGAATGGTGGTACAACACCTCTTACCATATGGCCACTCTCATGAATCCCTTTGAAGCAGTCTACAAAAAAAAGCCACCATTAGTTCTCCCATACATTCTAGGCATCTCCAAGGTTCAGGAGGTTGACCGCAATCTTACAGCCCGCATGACCATTCTTTGTATTCTCAAAGAAAATTTGGTCATGGCTCAGAACCACATGAAGAAACAAGCAGATCAAGGTTGTTTTGAATGTCAATTTTTTGAAGGGGACCAAGTGTTTCTCTGTCTACAACTGTACAAGCATACTCCACTCAAATCTCAGCAATGCCAGAAACTGCTCCCCAAATTGTATGGTCCTTATACTATTCTCAAACATGTGGGACCAATGCCCTATCAGTTAGCTTTTCCCAACAACTCCAAGCTACATCATGTTTTTCATGTCTCTTTCCCGAATAAAGTGATTGGCACCAAGTGTCATGCTCAGAGAAATCTACCAGAGTTGGATGAAGAAGGTTCCATTTGGTTGTAGCCCCAAGCCATATTGGACCAGCGAGAGTGTTGTCTCTATGAATGCACCATCCAGGAAGTGTTAGTTCAATGGAAGGATACTCCACCAGAAGATGCCACATGGGAACCAACTACTATTTTGCAAACAGTTCCTCATCTTAAGCCTTTATGACAAATCTCTTTTTAAGGGGGAGGGCATGTTAGGGACCTAACCTACCTAACCCATCACATAGATAGAATAATATATTTTCCATGTAATAAAAGTCGACATTAGTTAATAAGGCCTATTTAATAAATATGAACAAGTCAATGTAAGAAGACTTAATAAAAACTTCCGCTTCTAGAAAGATCTTCATCCAGAATGTTCTTAAGAAGGTAGAATTAGTATAAATAAGAGTAGGAGGCATGAGAAAGCTTTGTCTTGTGAATTATTGTAATAGAGTGTTGCTCTGCTAGAGGTTTCCCCCTCGAAGAGGCAAGTGAGCATTTCTACCACTTCAATAAAGGTATCATTTTTTAGTGTTATTCTCTACACTCGGTTGTTATGTTGGCAATTTCTGTTATATTTTTGTTTATGCTTAATATCACATAACCAGGTGCATAACACAACCCCCTTATGTTAAATTTAGAGTTATTATTAAGTTCTTTTCAATTTACTAGACAATAATAGCATAAGCAAGATCACTGAAAGAAACACAATCACAGGGTACACAACATTTTATCTTGGGAAACCCTCATGGGGGAGAAAACCGAGCAAAATCTTCCTTAATATAAATTGCCAATACAATGCCAAGATAAAAGACCAATCACTAGAGAATATCTAAGACTGAGCAATGTACCTCTCTCTTCTCCTTCTTCTAATTGCAACTTCCTTCAAACTTGTGCACTAGATGAGTGACTTGAGTGAGTGAGCTAATGAGGTGCCATCCTCTCTTATTTATACTGGCTTAGGAGTGTTAGGGTTGTGTCTCTTCATTAGGCAGGGCCGACTTCTTCAACTAGTGGCTAAAACCACTTTAATTAGCCCTGGGAGCTGACTTCTCAATTAGCACCATTTAATTAGGGTTTGACCAATTCACAAAAGGGGATTTGGTCATACATAAGTCCTGCCATGATCAATCTACAAAAGGGGATTGATCTATATAATAATAACTCAATTATAAGTAGAATATTATTTGTCATTACAATATTTCAACACTCCCCATTAATAAGAAGGGTATTCTACAATACAACATCATTACGAGAGAGAGAGGGCATCAACATCATCAACGTCTTGAACACTGACTGGCATATCTATAAATCATTGAAAGTTTTTATCATCATCAATAACATCATCATTCACATCATGGAGATGGAATAACATCATCATCATCGTTCACAACATGGAGTTGGAATAACATCATCATCATTCACATCATGGAGTTGGAATCTGAAACATCAACATCAATTAGTATAAAACTATAACAACAACATCAACAACACTAGGTTGATACAACATCATCAACAACACAAGTTTGATAGAACAACAACATCATCAACAACACGAGGCTGGAACAACAAAATCATCAACAACACGAGGTTGGAAAAACATCATCAACATGAGGCTGAGATAACAACAACAACATCATCATCATCATAGGACTAGAATGAGGCAGGTGTAACAACAACATTTTGTGGTACTCTGACAGACCTTAGGGATTTTCCTGGGAATCATAAGATTCCCTAGGACATAAAATCATAACGAAGCTACCACATGGTACTCTAACAGACCGTCCTTACCAGACCTTCAGGATCTTCCCAGGAATCAAAATCTTCCCTAGGATATAAAATCCTAACAGAGCTACCACTACTGACCACAGCTGGCATATACATGCACAGGTACTCTGACAAACCGTCCTTACCAGACCTTTGGGATCTGTCCAGGGATGATCAAACCCTGAGGATATAAAATCCTAATGGAGCTACCCTTTATTGGTTAGGATACCATAATATCATCGGCATCACTCCCCATTTCGAGGGAGCTCCTTTCGAACTATACCAAGCTTGTCTCGAAAGTGTTCAAAATTTACATGAGACAGAAGCTTGGTCAACACATCTGCAACCTGCTCATCTATGCCAACATATTGGAGCTTTACAACTCCCCTCTACACCATATCACGAATGTGATACCATATTTCTATGTTCTTCGACTTATCATGGAACACAGGGTTCTTCGTCATGTTTATGCAACTCTAGTTATCACATAGAATCACGGTTTCTTCCATCTCCAGATCAAATATACTTGTCAACAACTTTTGAAGCCATATGGCTTCATAATTGGCGGAACATGCAATAATATATTATGCTTCTGACATGCTAAGAGAAATATTGGATTGCTTCCTACTCTGTCATGAAGTCATGGCCAACCCCAGACTGAAACAACATCCTTAAGTGCTCTTTCTATCAGAAACACCTCCAGCCCAATCTGAATCAGTATAACCAATCAGTCTGAAGTCATGATCTCTAATATAACAAAGACCAAAGTCCAACGTACCCTTAAGGTATCTCATCACATGCTTTGCAGTTTTAAGGTGAACATGTCTGGGCTCTACCAGATACCGACTCAAGGTGTTCACAACAAAGAAAATATCGAGCCAGGTATTCGTCAGATACATCAATGAACCAATAATCTATCTATACAGAGTAGCATCAACCAATTCTGATGAATTATCAACCAAGAGCTTCAACTTTGTTTCCATGGGTGTGTTCATGGATTTACATTCCAACATATCAAACCTCTTCAATATTTCAACTGCATACTTCCCTTGGTTAAGGAAGATCTTCTCTGGGTTCTGCAAAACTTCAGGACCTAATAAAAATTGCATCATGCCTAGGTATTTCATCTCAAATTCTGYAACAAGCTTCTTCTACAATCTGTGATGAGCTTTTATTCTCTAGTTAAGAATAAGTCATCCATGTACAATATCAATATAAATGGCTATAAATGGCTCATCATTCATAACCTTGAAGTAAAGCTTAAAATCATATTTACTCTTGGTAAAGCCCAAGCTCATCAGGAAACTATCAATTTTGCCATACCAAGCTCTAGGAGCTTGCTTCAACCCGTACAAAGCCCTCTTCAATATGCAGAGTCTTTCTATTTTCAACTTAAAACCCTTGAGGTTGTTCTATATACACTTATTCTTCAATAACACCATTCAAGAAGTTTGTTTTCACATCCATCTGGTGTAACTTCCACTTCATCTTGGCTACAAGAGCTATGATTGTTCTGATAGAAGTGTATCTGGCTACAGGAGCAAATGTCTCTTCATAATCAATGCCTTCATTTTGAGAAAATCCACGAGCTACAAATCTTGCTTTATATTTTTCAATACTTTCGTCTGCAACATGTTTTATCTTGTATAACCATTTGGAAGATACCACATCTTTGTTCTTCGGTCTGGGGACTATTTCCCATACATCATTCTTTATAATGGATTGGTATTCTTTTGTCATGGCATCCACCCATTCTTTCTTCTGAATGGCATCTTCAAAGCAAGTAGGTTCCTTTTCAATGAGATTGCACATCAAATCCATATAACTGGAGAATGGCTTAGGTTTCTCGATTTGTCTCATGGTTCCTTTTGGGGCACCATACTTATCTCCATCTTGAATAAGTTCCCTTTCCCAAGCTGGCTTTCTCTTGTGAGAGATCATCATTTGGGGAGGTTATTGAGATTCTATCATGTCATGATCTTCTGGAATCTCATCATCGAGAGTAATTGCAACTTCCCTCACTGGTTCTGCAACTCTGGGAGCTACATGTTCTTCCTAATATACTCCTTCAAGCTGGCATTTTATTGATTTCTTAAGTGTTGCATATTCATCAAAGGTTGCAACTCTGTTGATCTCAATAAGATGGAAACCTGGTTATAAATTTTGAAGGCCTTAGAGACCTCACAATATCCAACAAATATTCCCTTCTTTCATGAAGGGTCCAACTTAGTTCTCCTTTCTTTCAGAATGTGTACAAACACTAGACAACCAAATATCTTGAGATGGCTTACTTCTGGCTTCTTTCCGGAGAACACTTCTTCGGGGGTTTTGAATCCAAGTGCACTATGGGATAATCTGTTTTGGACATAAATTGTTGTTCTTGTTGCTTCTTCCCATAAGTGCATGGGAAGATCTTGATCGTGGATCATATTCTTCACAAATTTTATTGTTGTTCTATTCTTTCTTTTTGCTACACCATTTTGCTGAGGATTATAGGGAGTGGTGAGCTCCCTCTTAATCCCGACATCTCTGCAAAAGATTACAAATTCTTTTGAGGTGTATTCTCTTCCATTAGCTTGATTTTTCTTTCAAAGATATTTTCTATCAAGGCTTTGAATTCCTTGAACTTCCCAAATACTTCATCTTTTGATTTCAAGAAATAAACCCAAGTCTTGCGAGAATAATCATCAATAAATGACACATAGTATACATACCCACTAATAGAGGTTGATGGCATTGGGCCATATACATCTGAGTGGATGAGCTGCAAGATTCCTTCTGCTTTACTGTCACTCTTCAGGAAAGGATTCTTTATTTTCTTTCCTTGTGCACATCCCTTCCACACACCTTCATGATCAACCTTGAATTCTGGTAGACCTGTAACTACCTTGCTCACATATGGTAATTCTTTGTAGTTGATGTGAGCTAGTATTCTATGCCAAAGTTCACATGGACTCTCAGTGGAGTGAGTCAAAGCTGCATCTGAGTGACCTTTTAACTTATAAAAACCACCTTCTTCTATTCCAATGACAATTGCATCTTGTATGTTTTTTCCTTTAGGCCACATAAGAACTTCACCATCTATGAATGCAACTCTGAAGCCTTTCTTATCTAAAGCTGAGATAGAAAGTAATTTCTTCGTCAAACCTGGTACACATAGTACATCCTTCAACTTCATCGGGGTCCTTGAATAAAGTTTGTAGGTGGATTCTCCCACTCCTTTGATAGGGTATCGGTAATCATCTCCGAGTGTAACTTTATGGGGAAAGCTATTTTATGTAAGGCTAAAGAGAATGTCTCTATGACTTGTCATGTGCTTAGAAGCACCACTGTCTATGAGCCAAGTATCCTCTCCAGGTGACACAAATCCTGAGAGGGCAGAAAATAAAACATAGTTTTCAATCTCTTCTTTAGTCATCTTCATGGGTGGCTCATCATCTTCAACTTCATGAGCATGATGTCTCTTGTTATTTCTCTTCTTGTATTCTTCTCTTCTGGCTGGAAAATTATTAGCAATATGTCCCCCATCTTATCACAATGATAACATTGATAAGAGGAGAAATATTTTTCTCTTCTTTGACCTTTCTGAAAGTTCTGGAATCTTCTTGGAGGGCGAGATTCTTTATGGAAATGGGTGAATCTCTTTGTGGAGTGAGATTCCTTATGGTGGTGGGTATCCTTTTGGAAATGAGATATTTTCCTTCCTCCTTTAGCATGAGCAGCTAGGGCGTCTTTGTCCCTTAACAGTATTTCTTCTCGGTTAGCTACTCTTGCTTCTTCTTGAACACATTCTTCCCAGAGACTGTCAAATTTGAGTTTCTCCTTTCTTGCATAGATAGTTTGGATGAAGGCATCCCAAGGTCTTGTGAGGCCATTAAGAGCTATCATTATGAGTTCATCTTCATCTAGGTTGTATCCAATTTATTTTAGTTGTTCCTTGAATTGAGAAATCCTAGAGAAATAGTCATGAATTGTTTCTCCTTTCTGCATATTTGTATTCTTGAGTTGAGTTCTCAAGTTCATCTTTTGGTCAATGTTCTTTCCTTCATACATTCTAGTTAGGGCATCGAACATCTCTTTTGGAGTATTCTTAGAAGCCACTTGAGGGATCAAGTGATCTTTAATAGAGTTTGCAATGATTCTGTTGACCCTAACCATATCCTTCTTGCACTTTGCTTTAGTTGTAGCTTCTTCGGGTTTTGGTACATTTTCCTTTAAGAATTTTGCAAGGTCATTCTCATCAAGAATGAGTGAAATCCTATACTTCCAGGCACATAATTTTTCCACACCTTCTAACTTTTCAACAAGCTTGGTGCTTGCAGACATCTTGACCTAGAGCTGGGAAAATGACCAAAAATTGAAAGTGCTCAGAAATTGAATCTGAACTTACAAGGAGGTGCACTAAGCTGAGGCAAGTAGGCTAGTGCAATCTATTTTCAAAAAATCCAATTTTTACCCCTTGAAATTGGACCTGCGCAAATATGGACTGGTACTTCTGGTACTGGTTCCGTTTTCTTGCTTTTCTGGTACAGTCAAAACTAGGGTTTCAATTTCTTGAGGTTTTGGCCACTAAAAAGGTGCGCTCAAGCTGCCAATGAGTTCTCTAGGCTAGGGCACACTTCCCTAGATGGTTTTTAGGCTGGAATTTCCTTCCAACAAAAAGCCCTAATTTTCTTGTATGACAACAATGACATTTTCGGTTACCCGGTGAAAGGTTCTCTATTCAATCAAGCTCTGATACCATGTTAAATTTAGAGCTGCTATTAAGTTCTTTTCAATTTACTAGACAATAATAACATAAGTAGGATCATTGAAAGAAACACAATCACAAGGTACACATCATTTTATCCTGGGAAACCCTCATGGGGGAGAAAACCCATCAAAAACTTCCTTAATATAGATTGCCAATACAATGCCAAGATAAAAGACCAAACACTAGAGAATATCCAAGACTGAGCAATGTGCTTCTCTCTTCTCCTTCTTCTAAATGCAGCTTCCTTCAAACTTGCGCACTAGATGAGTGACTTGAGTGAGTGAGCTAATGAGGCACCATCCTCTCTTATTTATACTAGCTTAGGAGTGCCAGGGTTGTGTCTCTTCATTAGGCAGGGTCGACTTCTTCAATTAGTGGCTAAAACCACTAATTGAGCTAATTGAGCTAATGAGTGACTTGAGTGAGTGAGCTAATGAGGCACCATCCTCTCTTATTTATACTAGCTTAGGAGTGCCAGGGTTGTGTATCTTCATTAGGCAGGGTCGACTTCTTCAATTAGTGGTTAAAACCACTTTAATTAGCCTTAGGGGCCAACTTCTTAATTAACACCATTTAATTAGTGTTTGACTAATCCACAAAAGGGGATTGATTTGTATAATAATAACTCAATTATAAGTAGAATATTCTTCTCAATTACAATATTTCAACACCCTAAAGTCAACATATTTTGTTGGACTGTTGCACATGGGAAAATTCTAATAGGAGACAACTTGGTAAAATGTGGATTTTCATGCCCCTTCAGATGTGTCCTTTGTGAAAAAGATTAAAAAACAATTAACCATTATTTTTGGATTTCTCCTTCATCTAGTTAGTGTGGCAGGTCACACTGCTATCTCTATTCTCACAAGTTCAATGGCCCACATCATGTAGTAAAATATTCAACATATGGAAATACCTCTATAACAATTCCTTCCAACAAAAATGGATCTTTAAAAAAATTTGGATAACACATCCCAAATACATATGTTGGAAGATTTGGTTGGCCAAATATAAAGAAATCTTTGTAGAAGAAAAAACAATTCCCACTATGATAGAAAATAAAGCAATATTCCTCCTATCATAACATTTTAAAAGTCAATTAAAATTTGTGGTCTGTCCCCAAGATTTAGACAACACCAAAGAGGATTGGTTCAATCAATTTTACTTCCCCCCCCAGTGACTCTGTCTCCCCCATCCAAATCATCTTGGTAGCTTCAATTATCTCTTGGGGAGTTCTCAAAGTGGAAGCAGTCTCAACATAAATTCATTCTAATCTTTGATGGAGCATCGAAAGGGAACCTCAGGGTGATAGGTGTGAGAGGGGTGCTCTATGACCTAGGAGGAAAAAAACAATTGTCATATGCTTGGAATTTAGGCACTTCCATTAATAATCAAGAAGAGGCTTACACACTCCTTTAGGGATTGAAATTGGTAAAGGGACTATGTATCCCTGACCTCATGGTGACAGGAGATTCCAAACTGATAATCAAGTATGCAAGATCTCTTTCCGTTCCAAACAACATTCATCTTTGAGGCATCATCAACAGGATCCACATGGAATCCCAGTCCTTTGATTCCATCAGATTCTTTCACATGCTGAGAAAAAAAAATAAGGAGGTTGATAGTCTAGACAATCAAGCATTGAAACTCTAGGATGGGATTCTCTTAGTTAATGGCACACAATCCTTTGAAACTATCCCTTGAATAGCAGAAAAAAGGAGATTAGTTCCACATGGAAACCCCCAAGGTTCCTCACTCTCAAGTTCGGGGCCAAACTTTTTGTACCCTTAAGTTTAATTAAAAAAAAACATTATAATAAAAGGGGGGCGGGGGGGCGGGGGGACTCACTGCCCAATTTTCCCTTTGGCACATTTCATATCACCTTAGCATGGTAATTTCAACATCGTCAACATAAGTCACCCACGGGTTATTCCACTCCCAACGCATTTTCATCATGTAGCACCTTTACTGCGCCTTAAATTCACTTGGATCCAACAATCCTTTCTACTTGCTTGAAGCACGAGTTTGCAGGATGTGGGATGGGAGAAAGTATTGGCAGATTGGTCGTAGCATTTCGATATGATTTTTGAAGGTGGGAAACTAATGGCGACTTGGGAATTCGTATATGGACAATATCTAAGACCAAAGGGAATGTCATTATGGTTTCTTATTTTTGTAGGGGGCTCATAAATCTCTCATTGCTTGGTCTTTCAATTTCTGTTGTCTCAATTCTCATTTTCCTATGCAAGAAATTGGGACTTAGCAGGGGAAAATGGTCGCTATTCGATATGAGAGAAGGGCTTAAAATCGAATCAGATGACACTCACAACTCGGTCCTCACTCTTCAAATAAGATACAATGTACTCTCCTCCCATCTTCTCACAAAACTAGAAGAATCTGTGAGGTAAAACCACGAAATCTCTCAACTGAAAGATGAATGTCACACTGTTAAGGTCCTAACCTGCACATAGGTAGATCAATGTATTCGGATGTAATAAAGGTCAATATTAATAAGACCTTTCAATAAAATAGAATAAGGCGGATGTAAGAAG
>ML797885.1:129841-162556 GCA_009831015.1 Picea engelmannii
AAGAAGGATGGGACATGGAGACTCTGAATTGACCTTCTTGACCAGCTCAAGGGGGAAAAGTTCTTCAACAAGATTAACCTAAAGTCTGGCTACCACTAGGTTCCCATCAAACCAACCGATGTATGGAAGACAACTTTCAAATCTAAATAAAGCTTCTTCGAATGGTTGGTCATGCCCTTTGGCTTAACAAATGCGCTAACCACTTTCATGAGGTTGATGGATGATGTATATAGACCCTTCACCAACACTTTTGTGGTGGTATATTTGGATGACATCCTCATCTTCAATAGAACTTGGGAGGAGCACATGCGGTATGTTCAACAAGTTTTGAGCACTCTACGGCAGCATAATCTATATTCCAACTTGGAGAAATGTTCCTTTGGCATGAATAGGGTCCAATACTTGGGCTACATTGTTGATGGGCATGGGGTACTTTTTGATCCCGCTAAGATCCAAGTCATTTGTGACCAGCCAGCCTCGACCACGCTAATCGAGCTTCAGAGCTTCTTGGGACGGACCAAATTCTACCGACGGTTTGTGTTGGGATTCTCCCATATTGCATGGGCCTTAAACCATGTGAACAAGGGTGGTGGCAGGGAAAAGTTCGTGTGGGGGAAGGAACAACAACAAACATTTGATAATCTGAAGCATCGCTTGTGCTCAGCTCCAGTACTCTCCTTGCCCGATTTGCAACAACCATTTGAGATTGAGACTGATGCATTTGACAATGCTGTAGGTGTAGTTCTCACTCAACACGGTCATCCGGTGGAATACCATAGTGAGGCACTCTTAGATATTGTCTGGAAATACCCCACCTATGACAAGGAAACGTATTCCATTGTACATTACATTATGGGAAAGGAGACGATCATCCACATTGATCACAAGCCTCTGTAGTTCATACAGACGCAGGGGAAGTTGCAGAACGATCACCATCATAAGTGGTCCACCTACCTGCAACAGTTCCATCTCAACATCAAGTATAAGACAAGGAGCACAAATCATGTCGTCGACTACCTCAGTCGACGTCCCATGGCTGCACTCACCACTGTGCTCCATTCCTGTGAACATGAGGCATCTGAGTGGCCCTAACTTTATTAGCAAGATCCAGACTTCACCACCACCTATCAACTCTTGGGTACAACGCGACTGTCACCGATTTTCACATTCAGGATAGACTGTTATGCCATCTAGGCCATCACTGTGTTCCTACAAGCGAGCTTGAAAAGATGATTTGGAAAGCCCACTACAGTCGGATGGCAACACATTTTGGCGTGGAGAAAACTGTGGTCGTTCTCCAGAAACATTTTTATTGGCCAAAACTTCAACAAGACGTCAACAAGTATATTATATCTTGAACTTCCTATGCCATTGCCAAGCCAACCATCAATAAACAAGGATTATACACCCCTCTTCCTACCCCCAAGAATCGTTGGGAATCCATATTGATGGATTACATGTTTGGCCTTTCGTCCACAAGCAAGGCAATGATTGTGTATTTGTGGTCGTTGATTGGTTTTCGAAGATGGCCATCCTCATAGCCTGCAAGAAGAACATCACATCGACAGATAATGCCAAGCTCTTCTTCGAATGAGTGTGGGTCCAGTTTGGGATACCATAGACCATCATCTCCGACCAGGACAACAAGTTCCTCAACACATTTTGGTCGAGTCTCTGGTCACTATTGGACACCAAGCTCACTAAATCCACTGCTTTCCACCCCCAAATAGACGAACAAATAGAGGTTGTCAATCAGATGATTGTGCACATCTTGCGCATGTACAACTCTAAGCATCCGCGTACATGGGATGAGAGTCTACCTTATGTTTAACATAGTTACAACATGGCTCTCCATAGCTCCACCAACCATAGCCCATTTCAGGTGGGATTGGGATTCCAACCAGTGGGTCCTATTTATGTTGCACTACCTCTTGCAACCACACAGACATACTCTTCCGATGTTTAGTCTGAGATCGACAAAGTCACCAGATTCATTGAGCAGATTCATCACATCCGCCAACAGGTCCACAAGATTTTGCAGAAAGCCAATGCTAAGTACACGCAATGCCATGATCAACACAGGGTAGCGCACCAATTTTAGGTTGGAGATAAGGTCTGGTTACATTTGCAGAAGGAGCATCTTACAAGGCCCCACAGAAAGTTCTGCTCCTTTCGCTATGGGCCTTACACCATCACCAAGACTGTGGGTAGCAATGATTTTGAGCTCAACACTCCACGCTTCCTTGGCTTGCACCCGATGTTCAATGTGGACCTCCTTCGACCATATTTTCCACCATTATTGGACACCTCAAAGATCACAAAATAACTGACACCAATAGAGTTCAACCCTGACTGCATGAATCAATCATTCACTGATCATATAGTGGACACATAGGTCAAGGGCACCTGCCAACAGAGGATCCAGCTTTATCGGGTGGTCAAGGTAGGGCAACTCCTCCACAAAGGAAAGTAGCTCACCCGGGGCCAAATTCAGTAGAAGTTTCCTCACTTGATGGGGGAACTCAATACAATAGAGACCATTTCTTCCTAAGGGGGGAGGACTGATCTGGGTGGATTTTGGTGGCCACCCACCTATTCCAACTGGCTTCTCTTGACAGTTTTTAGTTCAACATGTTCTTCTATACTTCTTTGTAATTGTGGGTTCTACACTTCCGGGGCTGTTTGAAGCCCTACACATCTTCTAGGTGGATATTGGTGCCTCCCACCTAATCCAACTGGCTTATTTTATATGTTTTCATGTCAACACATCTTTCTGTACTTCCAGGGTCATTTTGGGGCCCTAAATAGTGTTTTTTTGGCTCGCCACAGTCAAACTCTAGACATGGTCACAATTTGACGACATAATGTGTAGTTATCGAAAAGACCTTTCCAACGGGCTATCACGCGCCTAAAATAGAGGTTGTATGCAAAAGTTACGACCCCAGGAAGTTGAGGTACCAACTTACCCATAGGGCCCCACACAACTTTTGTCTTTTCATCTCCTAGGGTTAGATTTTTGGATGTCTAGGGTTTTTGCATTCATGAGTAATGTTAGAAAGGCCTCTGGAGCCTCATTGTAATCATTCTGTTCAGATGGATGCACGTAGAAGCCACATGTCTTCTCAGAGATAGCTACCACCATTCGAGGAAGTGTTTCAGTTCTGCAGTTTTACAGTTTCAACCTATTTCATTTATTCAATAGAAGATATTGTTTATTGGATATTTGTGTTGTTCTTCGTATCTCTGTGTTTATTGTATTCAATATATTAATCACTCCATTCCGCTCCTAAATCTGGATCATGCATTCTCTTCCAATGCTTTAGTTTCTTGTTTTCAAATTTAAGCTTTTGTTCTTTCAAGACACCACTAGAAAAAAAGTTGTTTATATGATTCTTTTCTGAGCTTAGCTTAAACATTAAACATTAAATATAAAATTATATTAATCTTATTTCTGCAAGCTGCCAAGCACTCCATCGAGCTATAAATCTAGAAAGGAGCTTAGTATTCCTTGTAAAAAATATTTCCTTGCGCAGTCCTTGCGATATCCTTTCCTGCGTAGTTAGTTACTCCAAGTAAGGTATTCATAATTACACTTTGATGGCTCTTTACTAAGATTTGTCAAATTTACAATTTGTTTACTTAGGAGTGAATTATTTTGTCAATAGTCTTTTCCCATCATGCTACTGGAGTAATAGGGATGCCAACTTGGTTTTTCAAATTTGACTATAGGGATGTTGCAAATGCTCAAGGACACTAAATTGGATGTAAGTCATTATAATTTCAGACAAATATCTCAAGTTAGTGGAAAATCCCTAATAACACTAATGAATGAAGTCCGTGATCATGCCAAGATTGTGTCAGGTAGGTTAGAGCTTGAGGCAATTCTCTTTGATTTGTGATCTATTTTGGATGATGTTCTTTTTCTATTCTCAGAAAATCCCGATATAAGCATATTGAGGTAAAACTGAAATTCTTTGACCTCAATAATGGAGAAGTGCTTGACACTTCTACAAAAAGAAACAGTTATTTTTTTGTTCTTTTGACTTGTACTGCAATTTCTGTTTTTATTTGTTGCAGAAGAATTCATAATGTTTCTCCTCTCACCAATCCAAAAAATATGAAAAAATAACATGTTCCATATATAATGGAGTCAGAGTTGAATAACTTTAAGGTGGTTTCATATTTCCTAGCATTCCACATCAGAACATACTATGATGGGAATTGTTACTCTTTCACACACATACACACCACCACAAGATAACTAATCATAAAGCCAAATAGATCACAAAGAGAGAGGAAGGGTGCAAGCACATGAATATTATGACTTGTGTCCCAAAGTCTACTTCTGACTTTTGGGTTGGTAAAGCTTCAGGGTCATATTGTTCTTATGAAGTTTGTCATATGAAAAGTTTAAATATGGGTTACAAGATAAAATATACTCACATACACATTACAAAGAAGTAGGATAGTGACTTCGATGATTTCATACATTTTTATTAGTACTAGTCCTTTGTTATTGCCCACTAGTGACATATATCAATAAGAAAAATATCGTGAATCTTACTCATAAGCATGTCGTACTATTAATTGTGCCTGTGCTCATAAGCATGTCGTACTATTAATTGTGCCTGTGCTCATTTCAACAAGCACACATGTTAATTTTGGTGCTTATTGAGAATATATTCATTTTTTGAGAAATCATTTAGGGTCCACCCTAAATACCCAGGACCAAAACACTGAGAGTTTTCCCAAGTCTCTCTCAAAATTCAAAAGCATTTAAAGTAATGGTATACCCTGGCATGTATTCATGAGTATATTTATTAGGAGATAGCATGTATTATCGGGTTTATTGTTTATTCCTTTTACTACCTAGGACCTTGATTCCTTGTTTATAATTTTATGAGAATTTCCTCCACATATATGATGTATCTATTATCCTTTCTAGGTATCTTCTGCAATAATAGTCTCATGAGTTGCCATTTCTTCCACATATAGGATGGATCTATTATCCTTTCTAGGTATCTTCAACAATAATAGTTTCATGAGTTACCATATCCTCTAGGATAATTTAGAGTTGGAGCTCACTATCAAAATATTTTTTTACTATGAACATACATACATTGCACTTGGCCCTATTTATTATGGAGTTGTACAAACGCAATTGCTATTTGTGAAATAACCATTGTTTGTTGTGAGATAAACACAAGTTGTTTGTCTCTTTACTTATTACTTCCTTGTTTCAACCTATCACTCCCTCGATTAGTAAAAAGAGGGACACATATTCAATTGAGTTTTGTAGAGTTACTAGATGTTGTCCCTTATCTTTCTTAGGTTAAAAGCATACTCATATTCGTGGAGACCCTTTCTATCCTTTTGGGGCTATATCTAGACATAGGATGCTACAAAATAATTTATTTAATAATTTATTTCTTTGCATGAGATAAGAGGTCATGCATGGATGTTAAGAGAGTGAATGCATCTTCCTTGTTAAGAATTAATTGAATTCTTCTTAAGGACTACACAAGATGCCCCATGGTCATGGGGCCTTGTTTCGACAATTTATGAGGACATTTAAGGTATTTTCTGATGATGTCATCATCTTTTGGGAATACTTGTTGAGGAAGTGAGAGCTTGCACATGTACTCTTGAAAAACGTAAATGAATGACTAAGCTTCACATCATTTGCATAAGATTGATGGTGAAGCGAACTTAGATATCCCTTAGCCTAAATCAACCTAGACTTGGAAAATATAGGTGTGGTCATGAGAATGAGCAAACTTTGTAGACATTTTTTTCTATTCCTTTTTCTTTTTTCTTTTTTTCTTTTTTTTTGTCGGGGAGGTGGGTCCATCAAACAAGGTTGTCCTTTGGCCCCTTATTTATATGTTATTGAAGTTGTTTCCCTAGGGTGTCTTCTTGAAGTTGCTCAAGTGAAAGGTCAAATTCAAGGAATCTCTCTCCTTAACAAAGAGAAATTTGTTAAATGTCCATTTTGACAAATGTGAACCATGAATTACATTATATTGCTCGGGACACCCCCCAAACAACATCCAACTTCTTTGACTACAAAGAATTTTGATGATATGGTTAAAAGTGGTGACCCATTTGTTAGGAAGTTTTTCAAAGATGATTCTATTATGGATAAAATAGATAAGGAGATTTTGGGTCCTTCAGATGGACAATTCACCCTTGGTGGATGGTGTGTAGGGAGTTGAGAAAATGGGAGAGATACTTATGCAACCAAAAGAGATCCTGTTGTTTTCAAACTTGGTCTAGGTGACAAAAGACTAGAAAGGTTACTGCTGAAATTATTAGCACTTGAAAACTTTCATGCTAAACAATTTATATGACATTTAGATACTTGTGCTAACTTGTGACACATGAAATTATTCTAGCCCAAAATATCCAACAAAAATATATGCCCTGATGTTGTCATATACAATGCGCTTATCGATGGTTTTAGTAAGAGAGGAAAGTTAGATGAGGTTAGGAATTTCTTCCATGAAATGGCCGATGATAACATATGCCTTGATATTTTTATATACAGTGTACTTGTTGAGTGTTTCTATCAGGAAGGCAGGTTGGAGGAGGCTATGAAGCTCTTCCATGAAATGCCTAGCGAAAACTTATGCTTGGGTAAAGGCTTTCAACATCAAGGGTGAATAGGTAATTCCCTTAGGGAAGGGTCTTACAGTGAGATCTAAATCCATTGGATGGTTTTTTTGAGATAGGAGAATATCACACAATTGATGTTGGATCCATTTAGAGGTGGGCTCCTTGATTGTTTTGTATTTGCAAGAATAAAGGTAAATATATACTATGCATATAAATGTCCACCATATAAATGTCCACCATATAAATGTAGACATATTTGCTGTTTTTCAGCATGGTCAGATTGTTGAATTAGAAAATCATGAAGAATTGCTTGCCAAAGGTAGCAGCGATGCATATTCAACATTGGTTAAACTCCAAGAAATGGGTATGCCAACAGATGGAAGCCTTCCTCAAAAGAAATCCAAATCTACATACCTCAGTCATTCATTATCAACCAAGTCTCTAAGCCTCCATTCAGGAAGTTTAAGAGCCCTTAACTATCAATATAGTACATGAGCAGATGGGAGACTTGAAATGATTTCAAATGTTGATACAAGCAATATTGATCCCCCCGTCTCAAGGATCTTTCTTGGGTTTCTCCAGTAAAACACACCTGAATGACCCTATGCTCTACTAGGGGCTGCAGGATCAATTTTCTCATGTTTCATTGGACCAACTTTTGTGATCATAATGAGAAATATGCTTGAAGTTTTCTATTATACTGATAAGGAAGAAATGCAGAGAAAAATCAAAGAATATGTCTTCATCTACATTGGATCTGGTCTCTGTGTTGTTGTTACCTACCTTTGTCAGCATTACTTTTTCAGTATCATGGAAGATAATCCCACTATAAGAGTCCAGAAGATGATGCTTTCAGGTTGAGTCCAGTTAGCATAGATTTCTTTTTCTGATTTTGTTAGAAGAATGAGTGTGAATCCCAATCATTGTTTTTAATCAACAAAATGTGTAAAAGAATCCAAGTGTCACTCCTACATCCACATCCACTGAGCTAATCAACATTGAGAGCTATAGGCAATCTCCTCTTGTCTATTTCTTGTCAAAAATATCAGCCTGCAAACCTTCACACAAATATTTTGTATTGCAGCTATACTCCACAATTAAGTAAGCTGGTTCTATGAGGAGGAGAATATCTCAATCTAGAAGCTTCTCATTTAGCAGCTGATGCAACAGATGTCAAATATGCGATCACAGAGAGAATCTCAATTATTTTACAGAACATGACTTCATTGCTAACTTCCTTCATTATAGCTTTCATTGTGGAATGGTGAATGGATTTGATAATTCTGACAACATTCCCTCTTCTTGTCTTTGCAAATTTTGTGCAGGTAAGCTACGCCTAAGCTTGTGATCTAGTCAAATAAGTGAAAATTATTAGTACAGAAAACTATCAGTTTATTGGTCAATATTTGAGTTGATCATATACATCCGGGTGTCATAGACATATTTGTATATTTAAAGGAACCTGGAATGGATTCTCTTAAGGTTCGTGAATTTGTAGTCCTTTGTAGCTAAAATTTGATCACAAAGTGGGAAGCATATGTTGTTGAACAACTTTGTACAACAAAGCTGACTTTGAAGCTTTAGAGTACACATAAAAGAAATTGCCAAGGAATTCCACCTTGTTTCTATAAATTTGCACATTAACTGTAATTACAAATAATACATCTAGGAGAGATTTACAAACATCAATAGTAATTGAAGGAATTCTTTGAGAATTTAATCTAACAACATTTTCTATTTGTTTCAACACATGTCTCTCAAAGGATTTGCAGGAGACACAACAAAATCACATGCAAGGGAAAGCATGGTGACAGGTGAAGCAGTTAGAAACATACAAACTGTAGCTGCCTTCAATGCAGAGGAAAAAATCCTCAATCTCTTTGACCAAGAGCTGAAATTACCTCAAACACAAAGCCTGAAACGTGGCCAGTTAGATGGATTCCTATTTGGAATCTCACAACTCTCATTATATGGATCTCAAGGCTTAATACTATCGTATGGTGCAAGACTAGTGCAAAATGGAACCTCAATGTTCTCCAAAGTAATCAAATTCTTTGTAGTTCTTGTAATCACAACAAACTCTGTTGCTGAAACATTAAGCCTTGCACCAAATTTCATCAAACATGGAGAAGCATTGAGTTCTATTTTTGCAATTCTTGACCATGGAACAAAAATGGAACCAGATGATGAAGATGCAGAAAATGTTGATAATACCAGAGGAGAAATTGAACTAAAGCATATAGAATTTGCTTATCCATCCAGGCCTGAAGCCACCATTTTCAAAGATTTGAACCTACAAATTAAATCCTGTCATAGCCAAGCTTTGGTTGGGGCAATTGGTTCAGGAAAAATCCCTGTGATTGCATTAATCGAAAGATTTTATGATCCTGTTGCAAGTAAAGTTACAATAGATGGTAAAGACATCAAGAAATTGAATCTAAAGTCTCTACGTTTGAAAATTGGGCTTGTACAGCAAGAGCCTGCACTTTTTGCTACCACAATATATGAAAATATACTTTATGGTAAATAAAATGCAATTGAGGCTGCCAAGGCAGCGAATGCACATAATTTTATAAGTAGCTTGCCTGATGTTTACCAAACCATTTTTGGCGAGAGAGGTGTTCAATTTTCCAGAGACCAGAAGCAAAGAATTTCCATAGCAAGGGCGGTCTTGAAGAATCCCAACTTGCTTTTATTAGATGAAGCTACTAGTGCATTAGATTCAGAACCAAAGATTATTGTTCAAGAAACTCTGGAGAGATTGATGCACGGAAGGAAAACTGTGGTAGTTGCTCATCATTTTTCAACAATTTAAAATGTGAATTCCATTGTTGTCATTCAAGATGGTAGAATTGTTGAACAAGGTAGTCATTGGGAAATTTCTTCTAGAAGTGATGGACCATATGCCCTCCTTCTCAAGCAACCAAGTGGAATACACAAGAGGTCCCTGGCCCTGCTATGTATGCCAACATGCATACACAACAGGCCCATGGGCCTCCTGTGTAGGGCAACAGGGCCTGCTATGTATGGAAATTGACATACATAGCAGGCCTAGGGGCCTGCTATGTATACACAACATATTTACTCATGGGCCTCCCGTGTCTTCCAAGTGGCATACACAACATATTTACTCAAAACAAAGACCATATTGATTGTATTGGGCTTTCTTCAATTTGGGCCTCCTATGTATACACAACATATTTACTCATGGGCCTCCCGTGTATGCCAAGTGGTATACACAACATATTTACTCAAAACAAAGACAATATTGTATTGCACTTTCTTCAATTTTTGTTGTAAACATGGATGCAGCTCAAGCCAAAGAGAAGGACAATGTTAGCATGGAAAACGACAGGAATAATGTGCATGATAGGAGCGACAGGTTACTTAGCATCTTGGCTCATAAAGCGTCTCCTCCAATGTGGTTACCATGTGAGGGGAACTGTGCAGGATCGTGGTAATTACATTATCCTATCAATTCTTGATTTGTCATTGCGTTGGCTTACTTGCAAGTAGAAAATCTTTGAATTTGAATTTGCTTCTTCGAGCAATGAGAAAAATATGTCTCATTTATGAAGTTGGATGGCTAGAAAGAGAGATTGGAGCTAATGAAAGATGATCTAATGGAAGATGATGTAATGGATGAGGTCATCAGAGGCTGCCATGGTGTTTTTCACACAACGTCTCCTGTCGTGGTTGTCAAATCAGATCCCAAGGCAAGTTTTTTTTTTTCCAAAATCCCCATGTACATAAATGGGTGGAACTATGGACACACAAGTTACCACTATGAACATTCATAGTTCCAACCTACTCTTTCTTCCAGTTAATCATTAAGCATATCCATTGTGCTGAAGGTTCACCATTCATCTCCATATCAATCTAAGTAGCAGTTAATCATTAAGCATATCCATTGTGCTGAAGGTTCACCATTCATCTCCATATCAATCTAAGTAGCAGTTGCATTCATCTCCATATCAATCTAAGTAGCAGTTGTGAGACAATTTTTGGAGCTTAAAACTTTTGAGTATGTGATTGGATTAAATTTATTGAGATGATGTTCAGTGTAGGCTGAGATCATGGACCCAACTGTTAGAGGAACTATGAATGTACTGAGATCTTGCAAGAGAAGTCCCTCTATAAGGCGAGTGATACTCACATCTTCATCCTCCACCTTCAGAGCCAGAGACGATTTTGATCCATTTGTACCTCACCAGCCGGAGCTTTGTCCAACTTTGTGAAGAAGTACAGGTACTTTCAAAATATTATCAACTAAATATTGTGCTCTTGATTCTTCCAACTAAATATAGTGAGGTTTTTTATTGCTCCCAGGAAAATCAGGTACTTTACAGTTTGGGTAAGGGAAATGTTAAGTTTTGGATTGCTATTTTTTTTTATAATTATCATAGATATAATTATGGTTTAGTGATTGGGAGGACCACCACTGTGTAAGCAGTCTAATTCAAATCCCAACTTTAAAACAATTAGTTTTTATTAGTTTTTTTTGGAAAGTTTGGTGAGGAAATCTAAAAATGTTTTTTAAAGAAAGTTTGGTAAGAAAATATGAAGTATGTTTTTCTATATATTTAGTAATGTTAAACTAATAAACTTCATCAAAGAGATTTTTTATTCATATTGAAATAATCAAATGTTCAAAAAAACATTAACCACAACCAATTGAACAAACCCTTAAGCTCAATTCATTTTATTTATAAACAATAAAACTTTATCTTAATACAAATATTTTGATCAAACTCCTCCATCATACAACTTCATATGAAAACCTTTTAATTGGTTTTCATGCATAATAGATAAAAAGTTAAAATAGAGCAATGCTATTTTATCATCGTTTAGGATAATATTAAATTGAAGAGATATTTTGAGTTTATTTCTATTAAAAACCATTTCTAATATTAGATATAACAGATATGGTATGTTCTGGTCGAGACTTTAGCAGAAAAATCAACATGGGATTTTGTCGAGGAAAACAATATGGACATGGTTGTGGTTCTTTCCACATTTGTAATTGGACCAAGTCTTCCTCCTAACTTGTGTTCGACTACATCTAATGTCCTGGCTTGTTAAAATGTATGAATTTACATTGATCAGTAATGATTAATTTTAGCTTTGAATTTAAGTATAAAAAATCTAAAAGGTTAAGATAGATTTATGATAGTTTATTTATATTTCTGATTTAAATATAATATATTTGAGAAATCTAGATAACATTAAGGGTGAAAAATAACTTTGTTTCTTTTAACATAATTGAATTTATGAGCATCCATATAATAATATGATCTTTGCACATTTTCATCGTCAAACTTTACTTTATTTTCAATCTATTTTTATGATTTTTGTGTTAGTGTTAATAGATTTACCAAAAGAATAGTCTATATTCCACAAATACTCTTCAAATATCTTGCTTACTTGATTTGGAATTATTGGTTTTGCTGGTTTACTTGCCCTTTCTTTGTATGTATGAATAGTCCTTCTTATGAATAGTGACAAAAATGGCGTAATGTTTCTCGCAATATTTTTTATAATTACAAAATTTCTGAAACAAGAAAATGATACTAGAGAAATGCGGAAATTTGTTATGAATGGACGAATGAGATACATTCACATCGATGACGTTGCTCATTGTTACATTCTTGTTTATGAGAAACTAACTGCCAAAAGATGTTACATATGTTCCTTAGTTGTGCTAAAAAACTATGAGCTAGGAGCCATCTTAGTAGACTTTTATCCACATCTCGACGTTCCCACACAGTCAGTATATTCCCAATATCTCTATCTTGGAATACACAACATAACACTTCTGTGACTTATATATATAACCTAATATTTTACATCATATACAAGATGGTACATTACAACAATATAGGAAATCTCAGCCCATCCCCAAAAAGAATGATGATCATGTAAAATTTGTTGTGGCAGATACTCTGCAAGAAATTGTCATTGATTTTTGTTAGATTTTAGGGAAAAATAGAAAACAATGATAACTTTTTATAAATCCGTTTACTAATACAAATGTAGAGCAACACTAAAACATTTAACTTGAGCAGCTTAAAATATAGACAGTTAGATTTGAATAAATTTGAACATAAAACAAAATTTCTAAATGCAAAAGAATAAATCTTAACTTACCTCTAGCCAATGAAAGATGTACCTGTCACATGTAGGTGTTGTCCTCTTTAATATGCTCAGAAAATTAGTTTAAAATCATGGATCAAAACTCCAAGGTTTTTATCTCTGCCATGAAGTTAGTTAGACAATTTTGCCAAGGGGAGGACCACAAACAAGGTTGAAGTAAACACTCAACAATCTGTCAAAAACTAAACTGTAATACATTACAACAACAACATCCTTCAAGCCAAGGAAGGTACTAGTAAATATGACAACAAGTAGAAAACCCTTCAAGCAACAAAGCACCAGCAAAGGGGACAATAAAGTGTACCAACGAACAAGGAGGAGGGACCAACAAAAGTGGCACCCTTAACACAGTGACAACAAGCCACCAAACCATCAACATACATAGAAGAAGTCCAAAATGCACCCAAAAGGAGGGCCGTGACACCTACAACAATTCGTGGCTCCTCTGACCAGTCAAGGAACAGTCTGTGGGGGTTTTGGTGAGGTCCACGACAACCACAACAAGTAAACACAGTCAAGGAGTGGTCTGAGGCAATCAAAGGAAGGCCCACAACTACAACATACAACAATAAGTCCAACACATATACATAAAACCAAGGAGAGAGAGGACTGTAGTATCTCCTCAATCAATAACAAAAGAAAAAACTGAACTGAAGCTCCCAACCAATAGAAGAACAAGTGTCCAAACAATACCTCAGATATGAATATGAAAATGAAAAACCACTAGGAAAGCCATACCACAAATAATAAAAAAAATCTGAGGTAGCCACAACAAGTTTAGACTAGGAAGAGATAAGAGAGTGCGTGAACGAGAGAGGGGTAGGCTATTATTTATATCTTAGGTGGGTAGGTTAGGGTTTCCTATTTTAACCCTATCTTTAGGATTAAGTCAAACCCTAATAAAATAAAAAAAAAGATTTAATATTTAATTAATAAAAATATTAATTAAAAGTCAAATAAGTCAAAGTGACTTATAAAACCCCAACACTACATTAAGCAAGGAGGGAAACAAAAACAAGAAAGGGGGGACTAGAAGACAAGGTCAAGGGGTTCCTCTTAAATGGAAAAACATGTCCACATAAGTCTCATGATGGCTTATAAACCTTTATCATCACTGCATAGGAGGAAACATCCATGATGTGGTCATGTCCATCTTCGTAGCTGCTCCTAGGTCTCATGGACCATCCCAAGAGAGAGGAAGAAGACCACACATCATCACATCTTGGTACACAACCAAGAACTACATGATCCAAGACCAGGGTACCCCATAACACATCTAGGGGCCCTAGAACACATCTAGGGTCTTATCCACCAAGGTACAAGACCAAGAATCAAGCCAAGTGCTAAGCAAGGATTCCCTGGAACACATCCGGGGGCCCTAAAGCACATCTAGGGACTTATATCATAAACCCCCAAGGAACACATCCAAGGATCAATCCAAGCACCGAGCAAGGATTCCCCGGAACACATCCAGAGGCCCTAGAACACATCTAGGGACTTATATCATATACCACCAAGGAACACATCCAAGGATCAATCCAAGCACCAAGCAAGGATTCCCTGGAACACATCCAGGGGCCCTAGAACACATATAAGGACTTACTGCTTGGTCATTGACCAAGAACCCCAACAATAAACCGGGGGCCCTCACTAGGGTCTTTTTCCATGGCTCTAACTGCTTGGTCCCAAACCAAGAAACCCCAGGAGTGCACTGGGGGCCCTAGATCTCAACTAAGGTATTAGCTATCCTTTGGAGAATGGATCTTGCAACTTCACTATTTTCAACACTCCGTCTCAGCAAGAGAGACATTCTTAGCAACACCAAGCTTGTCTCGAAAGTACACATACTTTATCAATGACAGAGGCTTGGTCAAAATATCTGTGGTTTGTTCCACCGTCAGAACATACTGAATACTGAGAATGTTCTTCTGCACTATGTCCCGAACATAGTGATATATCATCTCAATGTGTTTCATTCTGTCATGAAAACACAAGAATCACAGAGAGATTTACACAACTCTAGTTATCACAGTGGATTACTGTGGGTTCCAACTCAACACTAAACAAATCTGAGAGTAGCTTTCTGAGCCACACTGCTTCTCTACTGGCAGTACTTGCAACAATGTATTCTGCCTCTGTAGTGCTATGGGCTATGGAGCCCTGTTTCCTGCTGGGCCAGGAGATCATAGTTGAACCCAAACTGAAACAATATCTGGAAGTACTCTTCCGGTCCACTATACTTCCCATCCAATCTGAATCTATATATCCATGAAGCATTACACCTCCATTGGAGGTGTATCTAATCCCATAGGCTATAGTCCCCCGAACATATATGAAAATATGTTTGGAAACAACCATATGAATATGTTTCGGTTCACACATGAATTGGATGAGAGAATTCATTGCATAACATATGTCCAGTCTGGTATGTACTAGATACATCAAGGACCCAATGATCCGACGATAAATGGTGGGGTCTTCTGGATCTGAACCTGTAGCTTGATCATGTAGCTTCTTTAGGTTAGAAATCATAAGTGTGGTCATGGACTTACAATTCAACATGCCAAATCTTTGAMGCACATCAAYTGCATACTTTCTTTGTGAGAGAAATATCTCACCAYGTTTCTGCCACACCTCTAAGCCAAGAAAGTAGTGCATAAGACCCAAGTCCTCCATTTAAAATTCTGTTGAAAACTCCCTCTTAGTCTGAGMTAGAAAATGTTCCTCTTTTGTAAGGAACAAATCATTCACATATAATACTAAGATAACAAGATGATAATGTAYAATATTTATATAAATATTGGGATTTTCTATACTCTTGGTGAACCCAAGAATCTGAAGAAAAATGTCAATTCTTACACACCAAGCTCTTGGAGCTTGTTTCAATCCATACAAGGTTTTCTTTAGCTTGCAGACATGGGATTCTTTCCCATGGATCACGAAACCCCCAAGCTGCTCGATATAAACCTTTTTTTTGCTCAACTTCATCGTTAAGAAAAACAGTCTTAACATTCATCTGGTGAAGTTTCCAACCAAAAACTACAACAAGAGATATAATGATTCTGATGGAAGTATACCTGGTAATGGGAACATATATCTAGTCATAGTCAATTCCTTCTAGCTTTAAATTTTTTAACACTGCCATCTGCTACATGTCATGGCCTAACTCACATGATGGGACTGCTCCCTCCGAGTCTCATAATATGTCTGCCTCCAAGCATGTGCAAACTGGCTCCCTCTGAACCTACAAGATCCTTTGACTCTGATCTGGATTTGTATCTCTTCAAGCTGTACTTGGTGCCGGTACCAAGTTTAATATGAAAAAGATGAATCAAACTTATTGAGTTCCTGTATTAGGGATGATGGATCAATTACAATATTAGGACTCTCGATTAAAATATATATTTGTATGGTTCCCAAAACGAGGGAGAAATACCCCAACTACCAAGATAATGTGTTGGAATCCTTAACCAAGAAAACAACCTAGCCTAAAAAAGACTCAAAAGGGTACTTGATGGACTCTCATATTGGGGATCATAATAGTCCATCATACTTCTAAGTTCTCAAACCTAGCTTATATCAACAAGTATATGCTGAGATCACAACTTATTTGATCATGTAACCAAAATATAATTGAGATTATGACCGTAAGATAATCATAGCTCTTCTTGCTGTCTTTATTAGTCACATATTTTAAATTCAGTGATTAAATGCAAATGAAACACACCTGGACTTCAAATTTCTACTTCAAGATATTACTCACCAAGATGAATCCTGACATCGTTCAAAGATGACAATAATTCTCTTCTTCAACATATTCATGCATTAAACCAAAAATATCAGCAAGCCAGTGGAGGAGCATGCGATGATAGAACACCATAGGTTTAAGTTCCAAAATATCAACTGAACCTTTATTTTGCAAATTAGAGATCAACTGACAAATAGGGATTATATCAAAAGTAATAAGAATCTCCCAAATGTGGCTATATTTCCCTGATAAAATAAATCCAAATTAAGTTTCAAGAAAACTGATAAATGTCTCTTCTGTAGACAGAATAAGATGTTTATAAGGTAAATTATCTTTGATAAGCCTACCTATCTCCCCAAACATTGATAATGGATCCGAGCCATGAAAATAAACTAAAAAACTTTTGAATGTTTCTGATTTTCAGTTGACTGAGTGCAATTCATGCTACGATTGTTCAATCAACCCATCTTAGAATATCAGAAGATTCTAAGATTAAAAAAAAACTCACTGGTCATAGCTTCTGCTATTTTCCAAGAACATGCCCTCGGTAGCCTTCATCAGAAACCTTCTTTTGTCAAAAAACCAATAGGAGCTCTGAATCTTTCATGTGAATGACACATAAATATTGATCCTTAACAAGAAAGGCTTAGGTAAGGTATCCACCATCATTCTAGGTAAATTTAACTTGATTTTCTTCTTGAAGGATTTCATTAGGTGTTTTCAACAAAAGAAGAGAACTGCACCACTTGATCAATGCTTTTGTAGGTTCAAAAAAAAAAATGACAGTGCACTCTTTAAGTAATCAACACACTTTTAAATCACTTCTCATGCAATCAACCACTATAAATTTCAAATTGTTTTGTTCTTTTCAAACTAAGTATTTTTATTGAAGAGATAGAGGCTAGACATATTTTTCTCTTCCATAGAATATATATCGATTCAAGTTTAGGTACAGATGAGATCTGGGGCCTTCAACATTTCTTCATAATTTAAAAAAAAATATCATTCATATTTAAAGCAAGGTCTTAAAGGCAATACTCAACCGGCCTAAAAAATGTGTATCAAACATACCATTAACTCCTCTGAAACTCAACTTTCATTCTGCAATAGGTCAAGTCTGAAATCAGTCTCCTTTTCACTACAAAGATCTTTCCTTAGATCTGTACTTGAATTGCCTCAACATTTTAGGATATGTCTGCAATTTTCCTTTGACCTATAGTGTCTGCGGTTGGTGTTGGAGGTAGTTTCTAGAAGGATTAGGTCTCCTTCTTATTTCTATAGAATGTCATCCTCAACTTGCCTCAAGAATTAATCTATATCTGAAATGGATTGCCAAAAACAGGGTTGGGAAAATGTTGTTGGTAAATTCCATAAGGGCTTGGACCAGCGCCTATAATCAACCCAAATCTATTGTTCAATACTCTCAGATTTGACTTGGACCTGTGGCTACCTCAGTCTTAGAACATGTTGAGTTCTAGAGTCTAAGATGAGTAAACAAGATAAAAAAAATCTAACTTCTGATCTGCAAAAACAATCCCTTAGACATGGATCTACGTAGACTCAACACAAATGAGCTATTTTCACGCCCTAAGCTCCGAAACCATGTTAGATTTTAGGGAAAAATAGAAAACAATGATAAATTTTTATAAATCTGTTTACTAATACAAATGCAGATCAACACTAAAACATTCAACTCAAGCAGATTAAAATATAGACAGTTAGATCTGAACAAATCTAAACATAAAACAACATTTGTGAATTCATAAGAATAAATCTTAACTTACCTCTAGCCAATGAAAGATGTAACTGTCACATGTAGGTGTTGTCCTCTTTAATATGATCAGAAAATTAGTTTAAAATCATGGATAAAAAATCCAGGGTTTTGATCTCTACCATGAAGTTAGTTAGACAATTTTTCCAAGGGGAGGACCGCAAACAAGGCTGAAGTAAACACTCAACAGACTGTCCAAAAATAAACTGTAATACATTACAACAAAGGTAAGGAAGGTACCAATAAATATGACAATAAGTAGAAAACCCTTCAAGCAAAAAAGCACTAGCAAAGGGGACAATAAAGTGTACCAACAAACAAGGAGGATGAGCCAACAAAAGTGGCACCCTTAACACAGTGACAACAATCCACCAAACCCTCAGCATACATAACGACAGTCCACAGTGCACCAAAAAGGAGGGCCGCGACACCTACAACATTCCATGGCTCCTCTAACCAGTCAAGGAACAGTCCGTTGGGGTTTTGGTGAGGTCCACGACAACCACAGAAAGTAAACACAGTCAAGGAGTGGTTCGAGTCAATCATAGGAAGGCTCGCAGCTACAACATCCAACAAGAATTCCAACACATACACATACAACCAAGGAGATAGAGGACTGTAGTATCTCCTCAATCAATAACTAAAAAAAACTGAACTGAAGCTCCCAGCCAATAGAAGAACAAGTGTCCAAACAATACCTCAGATTTGAAAATGAAAAACCACTAGAAAATCCATACCACAAATAATAAAAACAATCTGAGGTATACAAAACAAGTTCAGACTAGGAAGAGATAGGAGAGTGTGTGAATGAGAGAGGGGTAGGCTCTTATTTATATCTTAGGTGGGTAGGTTAGGGTTTCCTATTTTAACCCTATCTTTAGGATTAAGCCAAACCCTAATAAAATAAATAAAATATTTAATAATTAATTAATATTTTTAATTAATAAAAATATTAATTAAAATTCAAATAAGTCAAAGTGACTTATAAAACCCCAACACTACATTAAACAAGGAGGGAAACAAAAACAAGAAAGGGGGGACTACAAGACAAGGTCAAGGGGTTCTTCTTCAATGGAAAAACATGTCCACATAAGTCTCATGATGGCTTATAAACTTTTATCATCACTGCACAACAAGAAACATCCATGATGTAGTCATGTCCATCTTCATGGCTTCTCCTAGGTCTCATGGACCATCTTGGGAGAGAGGAAGAAGATTACACATCATCACATCTTGGTACACAACCAAGAAATACCTGATCCAAGACCAAGGTACCCTAGAACAAATTTAGGGGCCCTAGAACACATCCATGGTCTTATCCACCAAGGTACAAGACCAAGGATAAACCCAAGCGTTAAGCAAGGATTCCCCGGAATGCATCCAGGGGCCCTAGAACACATCTAGGGACTTATATCATAAACCACCAAGGAACACATCCAAGGATCAATCCAAACACCGAGCAAGGATTCCCTGGAACACATCCAGGGGGCCTAGAACACATATAGGGACTTATATCATAAATCACGAAGGAACACATCCAAGGATCAATCCAAGCACCGAGCAAGGGTTCCCTAGAACACATCCAGGGGCCTTAGAACACATCTAGGGACTTATTTCTTGGTCCTTGACTAAGAACCCCGACAATAAATTGGGGGCCCTCACTAGGGCCTTTTTCCATGGCTCTAACTGCTTGGTCCCAAACCAAGAAACTCCAAGAGTGCACTGGGGGCCTAGATCTCAACCATGGTCTTAGCTATCCTCTGGAGAATGGCTCTTGCAGCTGCACTAATTTCAACAATTTTGACAAAAAATGGTATTGATCTTCTTGTTCACATGCTTTTCATTGGTGCACAATGGGTGCCACTTAGATGTTCTTATATATTATGTTTTATAAAAATGAGAATTATGTAGGAATTTACGTTTTGTTTTCTTCTGAAGACAATAAAATTACAATGCCATCATAAACATTCTAGACTAAAATATATGACCAAGAATCCTAGAATTTCTTGTACTCTTAAAATAGTAATGCTGCAACATTTATTTTCCCTAGCAACTTTAGTATAGCACAAAAGCAAACAAAAATAATCTAAATTGTCATGAGGAGTTGACTGGTCATGTCATCTTCAGAACAATATTTATAGATTGTGAGAAATTTGACATGTGAAGTTGTTGGGTTTCATAACTTCTTAGCACAGAAGCAGACCAAAATAATCTAAACTATCATGAGGAGTTGACTGGTCTTGTCATCTTGAGAACAATATTTATAGACTATGAGAAATTTGACATGTGAAGTTGTTGGGTTTCAGAGCTTCCTAGAATAGTTTAAGCTGCTTGATGTGTTGCCTCTGTCTTTGTTGGATAGCTTTTCCAAATTAATATTTATCACACTCAACTTGTTTAGCCAGAGCTTTCAGAACCCTTTTGGGGATCCCATTAAAAAAATCTACAGGATTTATTGGTATAGGTTTGATTTCTCATTAGTGAAGTAGATGTGACATATGAGTCTTTTTCACTGATATTAACTAATGACATGTCTGGCCTATAAAAATGTAAAAAATAGTACAACTAAGTAGAACAATGGGATGTTATAAAAATAAACATAGAAGAGACATTTCCACTATAATTGCATTCTATTTAGATTTAAAACTTGAAAATACACTTGCAAAATGTTGATATATGCATGCCACCTTTGCACTCTTCATTTGTCTTTCTTGTTATAGTCCCCTTTGAAATTGGAAATTGTCCCATTTCTTCATCCTAGCATCCCTCGACATAGTCCTACATCTCGCCAATTATTGGTACTATTGGAATTTAGGAACAAACATAGGTCCACTATAGCCTTGGGTCAAAAAACTTGATATTCCAATGTTTTTACAATGCTTCCTTGTGGTTAAATAATCTTTGTGGGTGGGAAACCATCGAGATCAGTACGTTACGCTTTTTAATACCTTATGCATAATAGATCTAGGGTTAAGATGGAGTACACAAGGTATTTGGATCAACCTTTTTTGGTGCACATCAACACTATAGTCCACATCAACCTTACACAAAGAGTTGAAGCATCCACCCTACTGGGGTTGTAGGAGTGCCCCTTGGTGCAACTAAAAATATCTAAGATTATTTACAAAATATGTATGGAAATTCATTGACCAAGAGTAAGAAATAAAAATTGTTTGCATCTTGTCATTTCTTGGAAAATATGCATTAGATTATATGAGAAGAGATGCATGTCTAAAGGTATATACGACTTAGGCAGAATCTACAACCAAAGTCACATGGTTTGAATTCAAGTTTGAGTTCAACAATGATTAAATTCGATTCGTACTCCAATTTATCGATGAGATTCATATAAGGTTCACAATATTCACTATATGTGATATTAAAGAAATTTATAATACCATTGCCCTTATTTTTTTAATATGTATAAATTTAAAATATGTTAAATTTGTTATTTAGAAAGTTCATATAAGTTAGAACCCGTGAATAACCCCATAATCTGCCGACACTTTTAGTCCTATAATTCAAATTGACTCTCCTTTGACATGTAATCTATGCATGCATCAAAGCATTGCATGTATTCATTGGTTCTTATCAATGCCAAGGTCATTCGAATAGAGCACAAAACACTTACATAACAATAGAAGAGCATAGATTTTTAAAAAATGAAAGAAAAAACATACTAACATGTGCTACCTTGTGCATTACACTTATGATCTATGATTTATATGTTCACAAGTATCATCATCAGTAGTGGTATCATCTTTCCAAGATCATTTCTCCTTAAACAAAATTGTTAGCGGATTCTTAGAAAATTGTTCTTTGATGAAGTGTTAAAGAGCTTGAAGATATACCTTTGTATCATTGCTGGGGTTAAGTCTCTCAACATCAAGGGTGAATAGGTAATGCCCCAAGGGAAGGGTTTCTAGTGATATCTCTGATCAGAGTTAAGAAATCCATTAGTTTTTTTTAGATAAGAGACTAGCATATAATTGATGTTGGATCCATTTAGAGGAAGACTTCGAGATTTAGCCGTATCAAGGAAGTTTTCTAGATTTAAGGGGGGAGGTAGAAAACACAAATTCTATCCTTCTCAACCCTAGTTTGAAGGATGAAGTCAAATTCATCATCAAGGATAACATATGTTAAACTCTTTCTATGAGTTCTACAGGAGTGTTCCATGATTTATATGTTCACAAGTATACCATTAGTAGTGGTATCATCTTTCCAGGATCATCTCTCCTTATAAAAAATTGTTAGCAGATTATTAGAAAATTGGTCTTTGATGAAGTGTCAGAGAGCTTGAAGATCTACCTTTGTATGATTGCTTTGGTTAAGTCTCTCAATATCAAGGGTGAATAGGTAATGCCTCAATGGAAGGGTTTCCAATGATATCTTTGATCAGAGTTAAGAAATCCATCGTTATTATTATTTTTTTTTTTTGAGATGGGAGACTAGCACACAATTGATGTTGGATCCATTTAGAGGTGGGCTTCGAGATTTATCCCTATTAAGGAAGTTTTCTAGATTTTAGGGAGGAGGTAGAAAACAAAAATTCTATCCTTCTTAGCCCTAGTTTGAAGGATGAAGTAAAATTCATCATCAAGGATAAGATACTTTAAACTCTTTCCATGAGTTCTACAAGAGTGTTACCATCTAGTCTTAATCTTTCAGAACCTTTTCTCCAATTTTTCTATTTCATTAGTATATTTTCTAAAAGAGCTAGAAGGGGTAGGTACTAACCGGAAACTAATAGTTTCTTCTTATTTGTCTCATAGAGGGACACAATATCAAGGAAAAACATTGTTTTCACTCCATCATTTGGATCTACATTAATATTGGTACGAGTAATCCCAATACTAGTCACACGAGGCTCCAACCATCTTGAAGGATTCTCTCCTTCAAGTGAAGTATTTATGCAAACTGTAGAATACATTATATCTCTACTCATTCTATTTCCTAAGTGTTGCAACTTGCCTAGAGATCCTCTCTATTTATCATTTATATTCAAATTAACATTTAAATCAACAAGTCCAAGCAAATATTTCAGTACATCTACTTTATAGTAATGAACAAACAATGATGTAGAGTGGATACTTTAACCTCTTTAGTGCTACTCTATGGTGCATAACCCAACACTTTGGAGAACATTCTCTCCATTGTATCTTGAACATTCCCCCGATACATTAATTTTGGATTCCTCTTAGTTGCAATAATAATACTAGTCAACCAATTGAAGAAGGCTTGAAAAGAGTTCAAATATAAAATATTAGGCTTCACTAGCCTCAAAATATTCAAGAGATCTTTAAAATTGTTATGAAAGAGGGTGAATCACAATAAAAAACATCTCCTTCTATGTATTTGGGAAATAACATGGAGTATGTAGGCATCCTTATTTGATGGGAAATTCCCTTCACCTAAAACCAACAATCCCTATCCCTCAAGTAGAATTTGTTGGCAATGTTTTGTCATTTGATTTTTTGATTTTTCACAAACTATAATTCAGAATCATGAATAACTTACAAGGATAATACTCTTATTTGCTTTCCATTCTCTCAACATATGAATTTGGTTGCATATCAATGTTTCTTCCTTATTGGTTACATCATATAGGTTATTAAAATGGATCTCCTCCACTCCCTATTTGTTGTATTAGTTCATCCATGAACCCAAACTGCTTTTGGGTGCTACAATCAATGGTCTTTCCTTTGGGTACTTAGTTAAAAAAAATTCAAATAAAGTTAATCATAAGGAAATATTTCTTGTTTATGGTGTATTTTCGAAAATGCAACCACTAGGTTCTTCAACTATAAGGTTCTTTTGCAATAAGTTAAAGCCATCAATATTATGTGATTTCATGTGTTTTTTTGTATGGAGATGCAAAACAAGTTTATGTATAGGGGTTCTCTACTCTGATATTTTTTCATTAAATAAACCCCCGTCCTAAAAAAATGCATGACCATGTTTAAACTAAAGAGAGGGGTGAAAGTAGTATAACAACAAGCCCTTGAAACCGAGGCTATGTTGGCACAAAATCAAGACTAGGGTTCTCAGAGGTTACCAACAAAGGTACCACTACAGTCTAGCAATGTTGGCATATTCAACCTTCCTCAAGGGAAGGAGGTCTCAGCCGAAGTGAAACATAGACTTAAGGGGTGAATGGATTCAAAGAGGATGCATAATCAGGTTCAACACAACCATAAACGGATCCATACATCAATGCACAATAAGACTTGCATAAAGATTGATTAAATACTAATTATACATAATAGAAGCAAGTGTGGAACAAAGAAACTATGGATTCATGCACAATATAACAAAATTTTAGAACCCAAATAACCTTCTTCTATATTATCACCATATCAAAATGGTGTTACAACAATTACATCTCTCATACAATATCTTACGTAGCAATGTCTCTCCCATATACCCATTATAGACCCTTATGCTACTGCGCAAGCACAATGCGAGTCAAAAAACCTTTTTCAATAGCTCTACAAGACATAATCAATAACATTCATCATAATGGTAACAACAATAAAAATAACATAAGAGAGTAACCCTTTCCCATTACATAAATCCATATTTATATTGTTCCCTTGGCTTGATTCTTGGCTTCTTGATTCTGTTATTTTTCCATCACAGGTTCTTGATTTTGTTGTCTTTTTCGGCTTATTCCTTACATGTGCTCGAGCTATTTGGATTTTTTGCTACTCATCCCACTGGTGCATGATGCTTTTGGATGTTTTCACTAACGATACACTTACAATTATCTTTCCACTCATCCTAATAGTTTTCCACAGCTTCTGATCTTTCATTTCCATGTTGTGCTTTCTACAAAACTTTAGCATTCCTCAAAATCAAATTCTCTTAAAAAATGGAGGGCCCAACAGGCCCTAACCACAACCTTTCACTCGTCTCGAGTAAACCTTCTATTTATTTCCCCTAACCTTCTGTAAATGAAGGCCCCAACTCAGGAAAAATTGTGAGATATTGGCCGTGAAAGATGTCATAGTGATCTACGCGGTCCTCCAATTTACTCAACAGAATGGAGGCTCCCGTAACAAACTCCTACACATCAGAAACATCGAGCTCGATAGGCTTTGTGGAAAGAAACATCTTCAATTCAGTCTCCGCAATTGAATCTAGTTTCTGCAATTTGATATAGGTCTCTTGAACTACATGGTTGAAATCCTGGAGTTCTTTCTTCGCATCTCGATTGGCCTCATACAACCCATCAAGTCAATCGTCGACTTCCCGAATCTCCATGAACTTATTCTTCTGCGTAATGGGATCAGTGAGTGCCTGGGTCTCCTTTCTCATCTGTTTGATTTGCACCCTGAGTTCCTCCATTGGGTTGTTCTAACATTATAAAAGGCCAACCCAATCGTTAACCATTTCTAAGAGCTTGTTGTACTCATTGACCCGATGATGAAGGGACTATCAAACAATGTCACCTTCTACCAAAACCTTGTTGATCTTCTCTAGCATGGCCTTAGGATGATCTTTCTCTTTGATCCGAATGGCTTCTAACTGTTACTGTATATTGTCATTGTTCCTTGCCAAATGTGTCTAGGCATTGGCGATAAGTGAAACCCTTTCAACCAATGCAACTAGAGTGATGTCCTCAGGTAGCTTAGGTGTCATCTATCTAAAAGTGGGCCAAACTTGGATGAACTTGTTAGCCACTACCGCAACAATTGATTCTTCTTGTGTTCGCAACCCGTGCTCATGTGTCGCGATGGAAGAGGCTACAATTTGTTCTTGGTGTAGTTGAGTTGTCTTTTGAGAAAGAAATCCATTCGCCTATTCCACTGTGGAAATTCTCTGCTCTAACTGATGTTTGGAGGATCTCATGAGGTTCAACAATTGTGACATGCAAAGCCTCGATCTCTCCACTGGTAAGAGAGGGATCCAAAGGAAACCTTGCAACAAGAAGTTGACCACTTGCAACATAACATTTTGACATGTTGGGGGTTCCAACATTGTCTGGACTAGCTAAGGGAGATCTGAATCTATGCGCAAGATGGTCTTGGACCTCTTGCAGAAGTGTTGCAACTACATCTAAATTCTCCAGGGATAATTCTAGGATTCTTAGCATTATTATGGGTCCTGCAACATGGGCACAATCTGTTCCTTGACCAAGGTCATGTTGTGAGATGATTGGGTGTTTTCTTGGGTATCCAGTTGGTCCTCTGGAGGATCCTGGTCCATTAGAACTTGCATCTCTAGCTCTATATATGGTTCTGAATGGACAACAATTTATGGTTGTGTGCCCAGGGGGACTTGGACCTGCATAACCTGGTGGAAAGTGGATGGGATGGGAACGTTGGTGTCAGTATTTGTGGCAAAGGGGTCAGTAGACTCTGGAAATACTGTGTCGAAATGGGTGTGGGCAGTGGATGATAGAGTGGTGAATGGGATGTCGATGGGAAATCTATGTTGTTGGTTGGGAAGTTCCTCAATGATGAGGGTATATTTTTGCTTCACCGGGGGTCAATGATGATGGTTATCACAAGGACCAAGGAGAGAATGGGGGTAGTGGTGCAAATAGGAGGGGTAGTGGTGCATATCAGAGCTGGAAGGGAAGACATGGGAGTGGCCTCGTTGATAATTGGGTCAACAACATACTTGGATGGAGAGTTAGTGCATGTTTTCTTGATAGGGAAAGAAAAAGAAAAAAATTCATGCAATTTCTTACCTGAGATAGTGGCATTGTCTAGAATGGAGAAGAAAGGAATATTAATTGTCCCCCAAGGTAGTGCTTCCTCTTCACCTTCGTCTTCCCCTTCCATTGATCTTGAAGGCATCCGATCTCTCATTCCTGGGCTAGTCCCAACACCAAGGGTCTATACCATGGGCCCTCAACCATGTAACCAGGGGTGGTGGTAAGGAAACTTTCATGTGGGGCCTCTCAAAACAATAATATTTTTGTGATTTGAAGCAACTCTTGTGATCATCCCCAATGATTTCATTAACTGACCTAAAACATCCCTTTGATATTGAGAAAAATGCTTCAGACTATGTCGTGGGTGTAGTTTTCACTCATCACAGATACCCCATGGCCTATCATAGTGATACAATATCATATGCCACTTGTAAGTACCCTAATTACGACAAAGAAATGTACTCCATTGTGCAATCCTTTCTCTAGTGGAGGCATTACATTCTCGGGAAGGAGACAATCATCCACATTGTTAATGTTCTTGTCCCTCTCAGTATCGGTATTGTATTTTTTTTTAAATACCTACAACAGAGTCGCTATTGCGACGTCTTGGAGTGTCACTCCCATAGAAACCATGTCAGAGATTATACCTCTTAACTTCTCTCTTCACACGTCCCAGACGTCTCTCTTTCCACCTACAAGACGTTTCTCTTTCCACCTCCAAGATGTCGGTCTTGCCACCTCCAAGAGTGTCGCTCCCATAAAAACCATGTTGGAGATGATACCTCTTAACGTCACTCTTGCCACCTCCAAGAAGTCGCTCTTGCCACCTCCAATACGTCTCTCTTGCCACCTCCAAGACATCACTCTTGCCACCTCCAAGCTATCGATCTTGCCACCTCCAAGACATCTATCTTGCCACCTCCAAGACGTCGCTCTTGCCACCTCCAAGACGTCGCTCTTTCCACCTCCAAGATGTCGCTCTTGCCACCTCCAATATGTCTCCCTTGCCACTTCTAAGACGTCGGTATTTCCACGTCCAATGCGTCGGGCTTACGACGTCTATATGGGAGTTGGAAAGTCAAATCCAGGATGACACATGTCCGCATGAAATGTTGCAATAAAGACAAAATCTGTGTCATTAGAAAATCGACGTCATGTAAAATGACGTTTGAGGGGGTCCATTGTTTGTCTTTCTCCCAACAATATAAAGTGGAAATTGCATCGACGGCATTGTCAAAATTTGACCCAAATGCACTAGTGGGAGGATGGGAAGAGAAAACTCTATCCTTTTCCCTTGAATCCTATCTCTGTTGAAGCACCTTTTAGAAAATGGGGCCTTGATTTCATAGGAAAAATTCATCGATGGCCCTCAGCTCAGCACAAGTGGATACTGATAACCACAGATTATTTCACCAAGTGGATTGAAGTAGTTCCCACAAGGCAAGCCACATATACTATTATCATTCATTTTTTGGAAAAAAATATTTTGTCTAGATTTGGTTGTCCAATCAAAATCATTATAGACAATGAAACAACATTTAAGTCCAAAAAAATGGAAAAAATTTGCAGTGATTACAATATAACTCTTGACCATTCCAAAACTTATTACCCTCAAGGTAATGGGTTGCTTGATTCATCCAATAAGGGTTTGGCTAGAATTATCAAAAAACTGTTGCAATATAACAAAAAGGCTTGGCACAAGAAGCTTATCCATGCACTATGGGCTGACAGGATCACTACTAAAAGGTATATTGCCACTTCACCCTTCCAGATTGTGTATGTCACAGAGGCGGTTTTTCCTACTTCATTAGGATTGCCACTGATGAGATTGTTACAGGAGCAAGATGCTGAACCAGATTCCACTCAAAGGAGGAAAAATGAACTAATCAATGTCCAACAAACAAGAGAGAAAGCCTTCAACAACTCTCAACTACACCAAGATAGGATTAAAAAGKATTTTGACAGGCATACTAAGGAAGATGATTTCAAAGTGGGGGATTTGGTGTTGAAATGGGACGCCAGGAATGARGAYAGAGGAAAGCATGAAAAATTTGACCATCTGTGGCTGGGACATTTCAAAATTGTGGCATACCATGGAAATAATGCCTATCTGCTACATGAACATAATGGAGATCTCGTTGGTGGAGGACCTGTAAATGGAAAGTTTCTCAAGCATTATCTCATTTAAAGGAATTTTCACCATTTCCATTTCATTGTATATAACCATTTTTGTTTTTCATTTGAAGCAATTGAAATCAAATAAAMAGAAATTGAAGTCGAAGCGAAGGCCCTAAGTTAYGCTGAGTATAATTTGAGTTATGTGAATGATGTTTTGTGAATAATATGTTTATTGATTTAGTTGCATGAGTGAAATATAACCCAATGGGAGGGAACTTGGTCTGTTGTTCTTTTCTACCTCGCTGGGAGGATAGTATCCCCAGTTGGAGCCCATATTAGTGACCATTAATTTTTTTATGTGAAATCAAGATTTCAGGATCTAGCAAGATGTTAAATTGGTTTGGAAGCCTCATAAACTAGGGAAGAGGATATATCTAGTAGGAAGAGGCTAAATCCAACAGGAGCACTAAGTTGATGGGGCCTGATACGTCTCGGATCATGAACTCTCAAGATCGACAATCGAGGATGATTTCGGGGGGAGAAACTACGCGAAGGTTAATTTTGGAAAGCGGGCTGAAATTAAAACTTTGGTTTTTGTTCGGGGATATGTGGCGCCACCATCTTCATTTCGGGGTGAAAAATAGGTTGCCCCAAACCACTTCCTCATGCCCCCAAAATTTGGAAAAGTATAAAAGGGCATTTGTTATTTAGTTTATTATTATTTTGAACAATCGACCATTTGAAACTTAGCGCGACCACCCTCGTTCAAATGAAGTTCAACAATACGCCAATTGCATGCCATTTACTCTCTTTTCCAGGTATTTTTCATTGCAACCATGGATCCTATTACAAATTCACTAACAGAAAAAGATCTTGTGGTGAATTAAGAATCCCTAATTGATCGAGATTCAGACGTTTTTGATATCGAAATCACCATTTCATCCATCTCTGTGTCCAGAAGCAACCTGTTTGATAAAGTAGGAAGGTTTATACCATTCCTTGAAGCAGTCTAGACCACCATAGTCCCTTATGATGTCAAAATCGCTTTCCCTTTTCCCAAATTTATAGGTTGGTGCGCTGAACAATATTCACATTAAGAAAGAGTCTTCATGAATAAACAAGGATCCAAGGTCATGTGTAGGGTAGAGAGTCTGTCAATTCGAGATTCCCTCGGTATAACAGAGTCTTTCTCCGCAACGTCTAAACCTTTCAATGAAGAAAATATAATTAGGGTATACAGAGAATGTCCATCAGAAGTCTGAGATATGTTTTTACAGACAATTCTCAAACCATAACATTTCTTAGAGAGTTTGTCTTTGCCAATGAATGCGAGTATAATGGTTATTGAATTCCAATGGGTTTGTTCCCTTTTAAGTCAAGTTTTAGGTCTAGAAAATGATAAACATGTGGTCGAAGTCATGCTCGGTTTCCTTTTGACCTTTTTTAAGTCAGAGTCTGGTTTGTCAGTATGCATCAGTTTTGATCAATTCATAGTTGATAATATCCATAAACAACTAGTCAATTTTCTCTCTCTAAGGCATTTCAGATGCTACACCTATCTGCTAAAGATTTTCCTGGAAACCAATAAGAGAGAATTTCCTGAAGCAACATTTGTATCCACTGAATGTAAAAGGATTACATTGCTTATCTTTATAAACAAAGTCATGTCCAAATTTTACATTTTGATTTTCAACACCAACCTAGCTAGATTTTTTTATGACATGATGAGCTATCTATAGCCAAATCTAGAGAACAGAGTGGGGGATTGGGTACTATTCATGAACTCAAAAATAATATGGGTTTATGGTTTCCATGAATCCCCCTATTTCCTATTTTTCTGACCCACATAATCTTTTCCCTTGAATTCATGAGGCAAAGAATTATATCTGACACAGAACATTTCCTAAAGTTGCACAGAGCCTCCAACCTCAAGTTCCCTTTTATCATTGGCCCTTTCATTATCAAAAATAGATCATGCTTATCTCAGATTCAAGAAAAGATCAAAGAATTTGGTTTTGCACAGCTACAGGGAAGAGGATATGATCCACACCAAATCATTTCCAAGAGAATATTAATAAACAAATAGGCCTCGTATGAGCATGAATAGGTTGAGGGTTTTGATAAGATAGAAAACCTAGAAGTCTGTGTTGATATGGAAGCAATATTTCAACCAAATCAAACACAGCAAGTGGAGGCAACCCTGCAACAAAGTCAAACACAACAAGTGGAGGAAACCCTGCAACAAAGTCAAAAACAACAAGCTCCTCATAAACTAATAGTCAAAGTTCGTTAGACGAGTGTTCACAGTGAGAGAAGCAGTTCAGCGGCCATGGGCACCAGTGATCAACATAGTGCTCCTAAGAATATGAATATTTCACAATCTCCACAAATAGTGAATTTAGAGGAGGAAGAGCGTAGAGAAAAAGTAAATCTAGATATGGTGGAAAGTGGCACTAGAACTGTAAAGGTTGAAAAGGAAAGAAAACTCCAAAATGAAGGAAGCTCAAGAACCTTTAGTAGCAAGAAAAGCATCTTTGATAAAACATCTGGGGAAACTTATCAATCTACATAAGATTTGGAAAAACATTAGGATGAGAAGGGAAACATAGCTCTCGGTGAGATGAGGGATTTAGTCCCTGAAGTGGAAAAAAATTCTCAGCACAAATATTCTTTGTTCACAGTAAGGGATGTTGAAAAGAGGACCTTTAACATTGCAGTTTCATACGAAGACAAAGTATCTGAGATAAAGATAAGCTATGACAACATCAATGCTCTAGACAAGGTTAAATTCCATAACAATACCAGTGATATGTTGTATTATGATTACCTGAGTTTAATCTTGAAGAATTCAAAGCTGTCATCTTATGCAATGAAATTGGAAGGACATCTGAGGCAAGAAAAAGCATCTAGCAGAGCTTGGAAGAATCAGGTCAAGAGGATGGAATCTGAAGGGCCCCAAGGGGTGAAATCCTCATTGGATGATAAAGATAAATTAATTCAAACTTTGAAGAAGAAATTGAAAATCTCTTCTATAGAGCATCCACAAATATTAGAATTGGTTTCTCTAGAACAGGAAAATGAAACACTTCGTCAAGAGGCATTGGAATACAAGGCTAGGGAATTGCAACTAGAACAACAAAAGGTGAAGTGATCACACGAGTAAACATAATTGATAAACATGGTTGTAGTTGTACCTCCTGCTGCAGAAGCTGGGCCAAACATTGAAGGACTTGTCCAGGCTATGTCACAAGTTATTCTGAAAGAAGGATAAATCAAAGGGATAAAAGGGAGCATAGAGAAATTGAAGCGGGAAATGCAAGCAAAGGATGAAAGAATGGATCAATTTCAAAAGGAGAATGAAGTCTTGCAGGAAAGGATAGATAAATTGAAGTTGAGATTAAGAGGCAAAGGCCTGTTGCAAGGGGCTTCTAGGACTCTATAGCTGATGAAGCTTCCAAGTTCATAGTGTATTTGAATTTCATCAATGATAAATACAACATAGCCATCACAGCTAGAAGTAGGTTCACTGTTGTAAATGAAACTTTAGTAAAGAAGCCATAAGAATGGGCCCAAACGCCATAAATGTACTCAACTCTATTCCTACTATAGACCTTCAGACTATTGGAATTAAAGACAAAACTACAT
>ML797886.1:5162-54363 GCA_009831015.1 Picea engelmannii
TTAATAATCAAATTAATTATATTATATTATAAATTAATCAAATTAATCAAATTAATTTAAACATTATATTATATTATCCACCCCTTATTCAATACTTTTTTTTGGGATTATTTATTAAATTAAAACATCTTAATAATTAAGGGTTGTTACATTTCTGATTTCAAGAGGGGGTTCAGGGGCATCAGTGAGCTGCAATAAGCTGGATCCTATATCAGTATCCAGTGCAAAAATAGGATGATTGGTGGGGTTTGCTCCATCACTATTAATATAGGACAACTGAGCTTCTCTGTATAGTCTTCTATGCTCCCCCCCCCAAACATAGGAATGGTAGCATATGTGAGGTCCATCTACAAAGTTCCCCCAAGTCTTTTTATCCAAGATCTTGACAACATCATGCCAAACTTGGGGGGAACATCAACTACTACAATATCCATCACTATACTTTTCATGGGCAGCTGAAACAAAGTCACAACCAGATCTTTGATGAGCCCAAGGCATTTCACCTTCCTTGAATAAATAGAATACAAATCATGACAAGCCTTTGTGATTTCTAATCCAAGGTCGTCCATGATAGTTTTGGGCATGAGATTATGAGATGCCCCTAAGTCCATCAAACAATTATGGAACACTTTGTCATGTATGTTCAATGAGGTGTAGAAGGGAGAGGATGAATCATCTCTTTCTTCTATCAAGGGACCTAGAATGACTGTTGGCTTTTCATCTTGAAGGTTTACTGAGTCTGTGGAATAAGATGAAGGCTCGGGTTGCAATAGCTTAGAGAGGGATATTTTAAAATCTTCATGCTTGACCAACTCTGAAAGGGGTACAAGGGTTTCGATATTTTGAATTTCATGCTCAAAGTTAAAATAAAAGGGGGGTTTCAACACTTCTATCACTTCTGGGACGAGACCTTTGGCTATTGGTGGGGGGTTCTATGTTTTCTTCTCCTTGCTGATGTTTGTTGCGTCTTTAGCAGGCTTCTCTGCTCCGGAAGGCTGATCAGGGATGTCGAACTTCCCATCTTTCTTCTTAGACCTAAGGTTATATTTATTTGGACTACTATTGGTCTTGTCCCCTTTACTCAATTCGTTTATTTGGTTGTGTTAAAATTTTAATTAAAAAGTACCTCGGCAAATGTTTCTCATCCCTAGGCGCCTAAGGGGTGAGAAAGTGCCTAATGTGGATCCTAGTCATTTAATTTGTGAGATGCAAATTAAAAGGTGACTTTATGACTTTAGTGAGGGGGTGAGTGAAGAGACACTCAATCTCAACCACCCATCTAATTCAATCTCAACCGTTGGATGTGAAACTCCTCACCTACCAAGCATGAGGTCGATTAGGGTATGGGGGTGCACCATTGAGAGGTTGTTCATTCAATTTTTGGAGAGAAAGAGAAGGAGAGAGGTCGAGCTTTTGAGAAGAGGTAGCATTTGCAGAAGAGACACACATCCCAAGGAAACTAGCAAGCACAGATTACGAGGCAACAAACAACAATAAAAAACAATTCGTACAATACGAATTTGAGGGGCCGTACAACATTTAATGTGCATAGTTTTCGAGGACAGTTGCAGCTGAAGTTTGGCATGCAAAATGAGGACAATCCGTACAACATTTATTGCTGGTACAACCGTACTGTGGTATGGATTTCTGGTTCAGAAATCTAGGAGCAATTTCCAGGACTGTACAGATAAGTTTGTGAAATTTCTGAAGATGAATATGCTGTAAAAGAATTTCTCAGAAGCCTATAATTAATAAAAATCCCTCTCTCACTGGTTTTCCCCTTGTGGGTTTTTCCAGGGTCGTTGTTAGACCGAAAATCTCTTTGTCAATAATTTTATGAGTTTTAAATTCTACTGATATTTTATTTCTGCGTTATAAATGATGTTCAGAATCCTCATGTTTCAGTTCTAAAATTATTTTTTCTGCTGAGTTTTATTTGTTGTTATAAAACTGGGTTTGGGCATTAAACATTGGCTGAAAAATCAGCGAGACTAAAATTGGGTTGGGGTTTGAAAATTTACAGGCTGTCCATGAGGGACTCTTCATATGCGGATTGAGTTAAATGGGGAAATGGGGAGGTGTCTCCAATACAATGAATTTCAAGGTCAAGCTCTTCTTCATCACCTTCTTCATCAACAACGAGATTATTTTGGAGAGGGGTTTGGATTTTCTGATCATCCCTATCTCTACTTCTAGGATCTCTTGGAAGTATATGAGGGGTACTGTTTGGTCTTCTGAAGTTGCCTCTATTTTCATCATTTTGGGCACTCTTATAACTCCACTTCCCCTCAAATTTCATCTTATCCATCTCTATAGAAAGAGATTTTACCATCTTGGTCAATTCATCTATTTGAGGATGGCATGTAGAGGAACCTAAGGTTGAAGCTTCAAATCTCCCTCTTCCTCTATCTCTGTCAGTTTAATTCCCAAGTCTGTCAACTGCCAACACATTGGAATCTACTTCGAGGGCTGCATCTTGCATGTGAGTCAAGGAAGTATCTCTTCTGTCTCTTAACATGAGGCAAAAGTCAGGGTCAAAAGCACTAGCATAGGTAATTTTAGCAGAGGCTTCTGTAGGCTTTATCTTAGCATGGATATTATTGTACATTTTGTTGAATCTTTTGGAGAAGTCAGAAACATATTCTCCCTCTTTCCTCCTTAGGGACCCGAACTCTGTGATATAATACATAAAGTCTTTTTTATCCCCCCACTGTCTCAAAAAAATATCATCTAAAGCCTCAATCCCAACAATGGATCCAGTGGTCAATTCCCTAAACCATTTCCTAGCCTCACCATCAAGGCTCTGGACAAAGACTCTCATCCACACATCCTCGTTTTCATTATTCAGATTGTTTGCATAACTGTAGAAGGCAACAAGGTGTTCTTCAATAGTTATGTCTCCTTCTCCAGTGAATTTGGGCATGTATTTTAGGTAATCTCCAACAGGGAGAGCATTCATTGGTTGAGGTAGGATTAGAGGGGCATATCTTGCGGCCACTATGGCATCCATTCTGTTCCTAGGTGGATTAGCACCTACCATAGGGATGATAGCTGGAGGAGAACCAGGAGGAGGTGGAGGTGTGTTACCGGGAATAAAAGGAAATAACAGAGGATTTGAGGAAAAAGCCATAGGGCTTGAGGGAACAGAGGTTTCCCTTTCTACAAAATCAACAACTATAACAGGAGGAGGAGTAGTGAAACTGGGAGAGGGGAAATCAACAAGAAAAATCCCAAAATTTAAACTCCTAGAAGCTCCAATAGGTGGTGTAATAGGAAGATGAGAAACAACTACTGGAGTTTCTATAAGAGGATGGTGAAAATCATCAAAATTACCTGGTTCAACAGTTGGAGTACCTTCTTGAAGGGTCTTTCTCCTTCTGATAATTTTCTCTGGTTCAACTTCAGGTGTTGCTAAAGGTAGTTATGGAGTAGACCTCACGTGTCTACCTCTAGAAGCCAAAACTGAAATAGTGGAGTCTCTAGGCGCAAAATGAAATCTTGAATGGTTCAGTTGTCTGATGCACCTTCAGAAACATAAGCTCTTTGTCGTTCTATCCCAGGGAAAATCTTCAATTCCTCCCCAACAATGGCGCTAGAAATGTTAGCACTAGAAGTCACCTCTGGATTGCAGCAGAGGTAAGCCCGATACCCATCAATTTTATGTCACAATGAATAGATTTAAAGGGGGGTCTAATGGATGCAAACTCGGGATGATGTCATTTTATCTGAGGAAACTGAGCTGGTGTGCATAGGCAGATGAGGTCTTGATCTAACTTCAGACAGTAAGTTGTAACAAGGGTGAGTAGGGGGTAGAACTTGAGGAGAAAATGTAAAGGTCTGCTATGGACATCCTGTCTTCCAGCAACCTAAGGAGGAAAAGCTTCAAATACAAGATCCTCTTGGATCCAAAACTTTAGGAAACTGAAGACACTATAAAAATAATGCAATCAAACATACATCGAAATATATCACAACAACTTGACTGAATCATCCATGCCCGAGCTTTAGTATCAGAGGAAAAAGAGGTGGAAAATGTTAGAAATAGAGAAGTAATGCAGAATAGAACAACAATTATGTCCCTTTTATTTTGATATCCTTTTCTTTTATGCTCAGTTAGAATAACAAGTAAGTCTCATCCTCAGAACAATAAGAAATTACACTACTGTTTAAGATTTGAACAGAGAAACAACAAGCTACTGTTTAAGATCTGAATGACTTGAGTTTGTAGATAAAATCTGAGTGTGTACAACCACTCAGATCTAAGCTAGCAGAGTTAGATTTAATTGAGATCCCAAGACAAGAAGTAGATCTAGATTAATCAACAAAACATTCTTTCTGATCTAAACTAAAAAGGATATAGATCAATATCCAAATCTAATCTATAATACTGATATAGATCAAAGCTCAAAAACAATATCCAGATCTGATAATGAGCAAACTATAACATTCAATGTTGATATATATCTAGACAGATCAAAGCTCAAAACAAATATCTAGATCTAATAATGAGCGACCTATAACATTCAATGCTGATATATATCTAGATAGATCAAAGCTCAAAACAAATATCCAAATCTGATAATGCTAAACTTGTTGGCAGCCAATTCACATTTTTCTACTGTCCTTATAAGCTGCCTACACTAGTGTTTTTCAAACGTTGATTTTCGTCGCAATCCTTGAATAAAACGACACTATTATTTCGTGCATTTTCAATCTTACCTTGGTTCTCTTTTTCACGACTGCAAGCGTGAAAAATTGGTTTTCGAAGTAACATTAAAATCGTCACTGGATTGTTGTGATCATTCTTGTCGATATGCCCATTGCGTTTCCAATTTGATTATGATTATACAGTCGACAAGACTCCAAGATCCTTATTCATTTGGCATTCTTTAATTTTTAATTTGACTTGTTAAGGCTTGTGATTCAATCGTTGGTTTACTGATGGTTTCATTTCTCTAGTCTTTGATCGATTCCCTTGACACATTGGTTTCATGAAAATGATTGGCGTTGTGGTTATAACCTTCGTATAAGTCATATCACACAACACATATTTCATATGATCGAACCCTTGTCATTGATTTCGATTCATTGTTTGGTTTTAAAGCTATGATAAAACTATTGCTTGCGCAAATGTTTGGTCGACTTACCATAGGTTTCATTGATTGTTTGAATGGCATGGTTTTTAACATATGCATAGTGATTTGAAACGTTATATGCGCCGTCGGTTGTACTGTGGAAATGACTATTTTGCATGGGCCGAAATAGCTCCACCACCTTCACACATTCTTTCATTAATGCTTTCCCCCTATCCCGGTTCACCTTTGCTAGTTTTTGGTTAAGCCTGTGAGCGTTCTGCCCTTGCGTATACTCTGTTCAAACCTTGGCCCGTTCACCTCGCTCACCATGTGCTCCTGTCTATGGCACCAGTGGTGCGCATAGAGCCAAACGGTAGTCAAGCTTTGTTACTATTCGATAATGCTCGTAAGGATTTAGAAAACAATGGTTGGCTGGTGTTTATACAGAGGTTCGAGGGTTTCAACCTTTCGGTTTCCCAAAAATTCACCCTCACCTTTGACGAGTGTAGGGATAAAGTCGGTGACATACAGCTTGAGCTCAATGAGGAGTTCATAATCTCTACTACAGGACTGGCAGCTACAGGCCAACGATGGTTTAAAAACTCCAAAGTCGACAAGGTGTCGTGGCCATTACTATTCGTATCAAGAAAGGTTGTTTCCTGTGATAAAGGTATGCCTATTTCTACCCTCAAACCCAGGTGGCACGATCTTTTGGTAATTGTGAAACAATTTGTGACCTGTGAAGGTCGGTATGGCTTGGTTTTTCTGTATCACCTCCGGTTATTGATGAATTTCATGGGCTATCCTTTGAACATGCCGCATTACTTCTTGCGTAGTATTTACAGGATGTCTAAGAGATTCAAGCGCGAGAAGGTTGATAGCAACCTTTTTCATCACGGATTGATTAAACTCATCATCATCCACCATTTGAGCCTTAATGGCGATAATTGGCAAGCCTTTCTATCTAGAAATGGCTTTGCTGATCCAGGGTCTGCTCAAATCGACAAGGCTGTGGTTAGTGGGATTAGGGTTGAGCCAGCCGTGCCATTTCATATTCTTCTACCCCCTGTCAAACCCTCAGTTTGCCCCGATTTGGACTTACCTGATGCCTTGGTTAACCCGTGCGCTAAGGATGATATTAAGGTCGTCAAAAGACCTGGGAGGAAGAAAGACAACAGTGATACTATTGTCAACAAAAAGGGGAAGAAAAATGCTCGATTGATATCAATACTTGCCCGGAACAAACCTAAATAGAATATCGACCAAAATCCCATAGTGCTGAGTGAGCACTCGGACTCGGATATCGAGCGTTTCCTAGCTGAAGAATACCCCTATTCTCATGGCCTATGCTCCATGAAACCCTATGACTATGTCTCTAACTTACCCCCTTGTCTAAAAAACGACCCGAATTACCCGGGAATCAAGTTGCACAATGAAACCTCTGGTGACTTAAACAAACCCTCGCCTGTTATGTCAAAGCCCGAGGAATCATCATGTGTCCAATGTAATGTTTGGCTAGAGTGTTATTACACCGACGTTCCCCTGTTACAATCAAAGATCAAATCGTTAGAGGAACGAGTGACAGTGTTGGAAAAGGAGAACGATAGGCTTCAAGCCAACGAAAAGAAACAAAAAACCACCGGTTCGATTATCTTCAGGAACGTCGAGGCAATAACGGCCTTTGTCAATTCCAAATTATCATGATCCAGTTGTTTTCTGATTGTTCAGGTATGAATTTCAATATGAATTTTGCTATGTAAGTTTGCTTGAATTAATATAACGGATTCAGTTTTGCTTTCAAATTATCTCTATTCGTTTTAATATATTTGAAATGATTCTGTTATAGTTTGATCATCAAAAATGATTTGTTGTGGATCCTGTAGATTCATTTTACTAAACTCAAATGTAGCTATGCTTTGGTTATGCGATTTTGTCGTGCCTAGCTTAGTATAAGCCATTGATTTGTTTTTTATTATGTTTGGCTTGTTTTTGAATCAATTCTGTTCGTCTGATTTAGGATAGTCGATTGGATTGGTTTCGATTAGTTTCGTTTGCTTCTAATAGACTCAAAACAACCCTGTTGACTTCGATTTACCAGGAACGACTCTGTTTTGTATTGAATCAACATTCTCGTTTGGGTTTTGATTACATTCGACCTATGCAAAAGATCTATTTGCTAAAAATCATGTGGCTATGTTGATTGATATGATTTTGCATAATGATTTTGGTCGACCCCAAACTTTTTCGATTCGTTCCTGTTTGATTTGATTTGTAAATGATTGTTGCGTGCCACAATTAGCATGATCGTTGGTATATGTTTGATACAATTCTATTAATTTGAAAAACGATCCTGTTGATTTCATTGTGATTCGACAACGATTTTGTTAATGGATAAGGAGACATAAACGATTGCATAAATGATTTGTTCAACCGGTTACAGTTTGTGTCTATTGGAATTGGTTCATGAAAATGATTTCATTGCTGTGCAATTATCTATGCGATTCTGTTTACCCCAAATTGGTGATAACAAATTGAATATAGTGCATACAAGTTTTTGAATGATTTGTTTGGTTTCTAATTAGCAATCAAATATTGGTTTAATAGTTTGAATACAATTTTTTAAGATTCGAATTGGTTTTAAAACAGTTCTGTGCTCAAATTAGACTAGCTACAGAATCACAATATTCTGTAGCTAGTCTTAAAAATTAGATTTTTGTCAATTTTATCAACAAAATATCCTCTAAACTTGTCTATTTTTGTCTTCTTTCAGGTGCATACAAATTACAATGATCAATGTGGCATGCTATGGTAGTTTGAGAGATGTTTTTGTGATACAGTTTTATTATAGGGTGTTAGTTTTAGTCAGACTTGGGAGATTATCTCTAGATTTTCTGTAAACTGTTTTGATAATTCCCACAGGGATGTTTTACCCTGTGGGAGGTCTTTAAATACTTATTATTTTTTGTAATGAGAACCATCATCATCACTGTGGAGAGAACCAGACTATGGATTTATGATTCAAATTGAGATGAAAGTTGATGTCTTGTAACAACTTTCGCTTTCAATATATCAAACTTTTGTTTCAAGTTTTCTGCATATCAGTTTGCAATTAATTATCGACTACTTTAGTTTTCATGATTCATTGCATGTTGATGTGATTTGATTTATATGTTGTCCATATCTGATCTCTCTTATTTAAAAATACAGCAATCACTTTACTTCAATTTAATGAATACAGGGTTATCTTTTTCATTAATTGAATTGTCTTGCACAAATTGTTGCACACAGATTTATCTAATTGTGATGGTTTGTAAATCATAAAATTGCTGTTATTTTTATGTCTTGTTTGTCCTGTCATTGATATTTGAAGAGCACAACTGCTTCTAGTTTACGAGAAGCTTGTGGATAATCTGGTGCGGTTTTCCTCCCATCGAACAACTGAATCGACTATTTGATACAGGACGAACCTGAAGCGTTACTTCAGGCCAGTTTGTTATTTGTCATTTAATAGTTAGCTTATTAGTGTTATTTAAGTAGTTTAGATAAATATATTAGTTTAGATTCATAGTTAGAGTTATTATTTTAGTTGCTTAGCTTAGCTAGTTTTTATTCTATTTCTTCTTCATAAAATTATAAAAAATCAAAAAACATTGGTTTTGCTGTCTTAGGACAGATTACAAATGATTTTTGCAGGTTTTAATTTAAATATGTAATTTTGTAAATATTGTATATTTGTAATTAAAGTTGATTCTGTTGATAGTTGAACATTTACTTTTATAGAATTATATATTGTATATATGTAGTTTAGATTTGTTTATTAGTTTGTTTTAATTATTGTTTTTATTTAGATTAGTTTCTTAGTGTAGTTTTCATTTGTTTTCTAGGACTTAGATCGACCAACAGAGCCGCTAAACCTGTCAGTGTGGGTCATCCCAAACAGCTTGGGTTATTTAGACAACCCCGGACCGGATCCACTCTTCCAGTTGGCGAGCGTTCATTTTCGCCCGTCAGCAAAACTGAATAGATAACTTACCTTTCCTTGTAGTCTTACCTCTGAAGGAGTCATAGCCACACACTAGAGATGCAATACCACTTGTAATTATGCTCAGACAAAATTCAGGATCATAGATCCACCATATAGGTTGGATCTCTTGCCAAGAGGTGAAATAGACGTTCTTGCCACCAAGAGGAAAAGTCACTCAGACTTCACACAGGAATTTCTATAATCAAACACCCATACACAGTTTCTGTGATCAAACCCTCATACACAATGATAGGTATGACAGTCTTAACAAATCAGTAGAGGGGCTGTGGTTAAATTTGAGGGATAGATCTGAATAGGAGAGAGGTAGCGATAGATTTGGAAGGAGTCTAGGGTATTAGACTTGCTGTAGAAAGTGACGGTAGCTACACTTCTCAACTCACGAGTTGACATAGCAAAACAGGCCTGGAATTTGCAGCTTAAAGGAGCCTCGAATCCTCACCCACCACACAAAAACTCAGCAACAGTTAAAACAAAGAGGCCACAGCAAAACAAGAGGAGATCCGGTCACAAGAAAAATAATAGTTATAAGGATAGAGTGTAGGTCTCTATTTATACTTTTACGCTAGGTTAGGTTAATAGAAATAATAATTAAAATAACAATTAAAAATAACATGTTTAATTAATATAAATATTAATTAAGCATATTATAATTAAAACATTTAATTGATATTTTCTCATTAACCCCTAAAGAAAAAACAAAACCTCAAATAAGGGTGAAGGGGGTTTAGGAAGGGTGACTTGCTGGCAATACTTGTCCATTCATTCTCAAAGTGACCTTTTTAATTTTATCATCATTGCATATGGGATACATCCCTCATGTGGTCATGCTCGCCTTCAAAGGACATATACCAACAAACACCTGATCAAAGACCAGGTGGCCCTAGAACATCTCTGGGGTCTTATCCACCAAGGTACAAGACCAAGGATCAACCCATGCCCCAGGCATGGGTACCCTGGAACATTTCCAGGGGCCCTAGACATATCTAGGGACTTTCACTACTTGGTCCTAGACCAAGAACCCAAGTCATATACTGGGGGCCCTCTCAGGGGTCTTTGTGGCTTGGTCTCAGACCAAGAACTCCAATCATATACTTGGGGCCCTAACAAGGGTCTTTTGCCATGGCACTGACTATTTGGTCCCAGACCAAGAACCCCAAGAGTGCACTGGGGGCCCTAGATCTCGACTAGGGTATTTTCCATCCTCCCGGAGAATGGCTCTTGTAGTTGCTATAAATTTAACACTCCCTCTCAGCAAGAGAGGCATTCTCAGCTACACCAAGCTTGTCACGAAAGTATACAAACTTTGTCAAGGACAGTGGCTTGGTAAAAATATCTGCTGTCTGTTCTACTGTCAGAACATACTAAATGCTGAGAACGTTTTTATGAACCATGTCATGTACATAGTGATATCTCATCTCAATGTGTTTCGATCTGTCGTGAAACACTGGATTCTCGGTGAGCTTTATACACCTCTGATTGTCACAGTGAATAACTTTGGGTTCAATCTCTGAATTGAACAAGTCTGAGAGTAGCTTCCTAATCCACACTGCTTCTCTGCTAGCAACACTTGTAGCAATGTATTCTGCTTCGGCAGTGCTTTGGGCTATGGAGCCCTGTTTCCTACTGGACCAGGAAATCATTGACGAACCCAAACTGAAGCAATATCTGGAAGTGCTCTTCCGATCCACTATACTGCCCATCCAATATGAATCTGTAAAACCATGGAGCATTACACCTCCAGTGGCAGTGTATCTGAGACCATAAGCTATTGTTCCCCGAACATATCTCAGAATATGTTTTAAAACAACCATATGTATATGCTTTGGTTCAAACATGAACTGGCTAAGAGCATTTACCGCATAACAGATGTCTGGTCTTGTATGTACGAGATACATCAAAGATCCAATGATCTGCCGATATAAAGTGGGGTCTTCTGGATCTGAACCTGTAACTTGATATTGTAGTTTCTTTAGGTTAGAGATCATTGGAGTTGTCATGGACTTGCAGTCCATCATGCCAAATCTGTGAAGTATATCAACTGCATATTTACTCTGTGAGAGAAAGATCTCTCCTGGTTTCTGCCAAACCTCCAAGCCCAAAAAATAGTGAATGAGCCCCAAGTCTTTCATTTCAAATTCTGCAGAAAGCTCCCTCTTAATCTGAGCTATCAAGTTTTCCTCTCCAGTGAGGAACAGATCATCCACATATAAGACTAGGATAAATGGATGATTTTGAACAATCTTTATATAAAGATTTGGATCTGCTATGCTCTTGGAGAATCCAAGACTTTGTAGAAAATTGTCTATTCTACCATACTAAGCTCTCAGAGCTTGTTTCAACCCGTACAAGGATTTCTTGAGTTTACACACATGAGATATTTTATCATGTATCATGAACCCTTCAGGTTGTTCAATATATACTTCTTGCTCAACTTCACCGCTAAGAAAAGTAGTCTTAATGTCCATCTGGTGAAGTTTCCAACCAAAAACCGTTGCAAGTGAGATAATAATCTTGATTGAAGTATACCTGGCAACTGGAGCAAAAATCTCGTCGTAGTCAATTCCTTCTTTTTGAGAGAAACCATGAGCCACAAATATTGCCTTGTATTTCTCAATGCTGCCATCTACTACATGCTTTATCTTATAAAGACATTTTGAAGTTACTAGTGATTTTCCATGAGGTCTAGGAACTATGGTCCATACATCATTCTTTAAAATAGAATCATATTCTTCATTCATAGCATCTTTCCACACTTGATGTTTGGAGGCTTCAACAAATGTGGAAGGTTCTGAATCAATCACAGTATTTAAATGAGCTATGAGACAGGAGTACTTATCTGGTTTCTTTCTTTCTCTGAAAGTGCCCTTTGGAGCTGAATGCTTTTCTGCTTCTTTCAATATTTCCCGACACCAGGCAGGTTTCCTTTTAGTAGGAGGTATCTCCATTGGAAACTCAATAGTATCCCTTGAGGGGTCCACTGGAATTTCTGAGGTTTCCTCCCTTTGCTCATCTGGAAGAGGAGAGTCTGAAGGATCGAGTGATGGAGCTTCCTGCTCCTCTGAATCACATGGAAGTTCTCTGGCCCGATGAAAAGCTGTTTCTTCATGAAAAGTCACGTCTTTTCTTACTTCGTTGAACTTTTGACTAGGGATATAAATCCTGTAAGCTTTTGAGGTCTCACTGTATCCCACAAAAGTTCTTTTCTTACCAGAGGGCTCTAGTTTAGTCCTCTTCTCTTTTGGAATGTGTATATAGACTGGACTGCCAAAGATTCTTAAATGATCAACTGAGGGCTTAAATCTGGTGAAAACTTCTTCAGGAGTTTTCGCTTCAAGGGATTTGTGAGGACATCTATTCTGAATGTAGACTGCAGTATTGGCAGCCTCAGACCAAAGTGATAGAGGTAAGTTTTGATCATGCATCATAGCCCTGGTTGCTTCACATATAGTTCTATTCTTTCTTTCAACAACCCCATTCTGTTGAGGGTTGTATGGCACAGTTAGATCCCTCTTAATTCCAGAAGCCCGATAGAGTTCGTCATATTTGAAAGAGTCAAATTCTTTACCATTATCTGTTCTGAAAACTCGGATGTGTCTTCATGTTTGATTTTCAACAAGATTCTTGAAATCTTGAAATCTACTAAAAGATTCATCTTTAGTTTTTAAGAAATAAATCCAAGTTTTACGTGAACAATCATCAATAAAAATGATATAATAAATACAACCATTCATAGACGATACATACATGGGCCCACAAAGGTCAGAATGAATTAAATCCAAAATTCCATTTGATTTTCTATTACTGAGAGGATATGGTTTCTTTATGTTCTTACCAAGTGAAAAACCTTTACAAACACTATCATGCTCAATAGAAAATACTGGCATACCTCTCACCATATTTTGCAAACCTGGAAGTGCATTATAGTTGAGATGTCCAAGTCTCTTGTGCCAAAGCTCACAAGGATTGATCGTCCCATGAACTAGAGCTTGAACAACCTGACCTGAAATCTTATAAAGTCCACTCTCACAAGTTCCAATGGTTATAGAAGTACTTAAATCTTCATTTGAGGACCACAAAAGGGCCTTCCCTTTGGAGAAAGCTACTGAGTAACCTTTACTTTCTAAAACTGGAACATAGATTAAATTTTTCTTTAGACCAGGTACATAAAGAATTTCATCAATGTGAAAGATATTACCTGAGTGAAACCAGAAACAGGTAGATCCAAATTTTTTTATATCATAGGTTCCATCATCACCTAGTTCAAACTTTGACTTGAATTTCTTGTCTTGATAGTTTGCAAGGTTTTGTTTGAATCCTGTCATGTGTCTGGAAGCACCGTTGTCTATTAGCCAAATCTCCTCTAACTTGGTGATAGTGCCGGAAAGAGATGAGATGAGATGATATTCCTTATGTTGTTCTTGTTCTTTGGTGGAAGCCATGGTTTGTCTTCTTTGAGGCTCCTCTTGGGGTTTAGCCTCTTCAGTAACAACTGAGGCTTGGAATCTTCCTCTTCTTTTCTGCTGAAAGGGAGGACTCCTGCAATCTCTTGCATAATGTCCTAGCTTATTGCAATTATAACATTTAACTTTAGATAAATGAGGATTGAGATGAGATAGCTTACCTTGGGTTTTCTTACCTTTTCCTTTTGATTTAGGAAACTTCTTCCATTTCTTGGTCTTTGCTGCAAGGGCATGATCTTTCAGAACTGAATAGTCATTTTTGTTGTTTAGTCTTCCTTCTTCTTCTAAGCATTCATGCCACAATATTTCAAAATTAGGTTTGGATTCTCTTCCATTCATAGATGCAAGAAAAACTCCCTAAGCATCAAGAAGTCCATCAAAAGCTGTTTGAACAAGGTCATCATCATCTACAGGAACTCCTATTGCAATAAGATGATCTTTGGTTTGAGCAATTTTGGAGAAGAAGGTGGCAACTGTATCATCCTTTCCCATTTTCAAAGTACGTAATTGTTTCTTCAAAATTCTTTTTTGAGTAGGTGCCTTCTTTTCATAGAGGTTTGCCAATGCATCAAAACAATCTTTGGCAGTCCTTAGATGACCAATGATGGGCATCATGCTGTCCTTCATAGAATAAAAAATGATTCTTTTAGCCTTGGTTTGTTTCCTTTTATATGTTTCCCTCGCTGTGTTTGTGGTAGGTTCCTCAATCTCCCTAGAGATAAACTCTTCTAGATCATTCTCTTCAAGAATGTTCATTATTTTGTATTTCCAAGCATTAAAGTTTGCAGCCCCTACAAGTCTATCTTCAGCTTTAACTACAGAGGAAGCCATGCTTAGATTTGAGTTAGTTTAGATGGATGATCTCTGCAAAAAAACCCTAGCAAAGTGGATTTGTGTAGGCTCAAGGTTAAATCCTTGAGCTCTCTTCACACCCTTAGCTCTGAAACCATGTTAGAAATAGAGAAGTGATGCATAACAGAACAACAACTATGTCCCTTTTTATTTTTATATCCTTTTCTTTTATTCTCAGTTAGAATAACAAGTAAGTCTCATCCTCAGAAGAGTAAGCAATTACACTACTGTTTAAGATCTGAATAGAGAAACAACAAGCTACTGTTTAAGATATGAATGACTTGAGTTTGTAGACAAAATCTGAGTGTGTACAACCACTCAGATCTAAGCTAGCAGAGTTAGATTTAACTGAGATCCCAAGACAAGAAGTAGATCTAGATTAATCAACAAAACATTATTTCTGATCTAAACTAAAAAGGATATAGATCAATATCCAAATCTAATCTATAATACTGATATAGATCAAAGCTCAAAAACAATATCCAGATCTGATAATGAGCAACCTATAACATTCAATGCTGATATATATCTAGACAGATCAAAGCTCAAAACAAATATCTAGATCTGATAATGAGCGACCTATAACATTCAATGCTGATATATATCTAGATAGATAAAATCTCAAAACAAATATACAGATTTGATAATGGTAGACTGAATAGATAACTTACCTTGCCTTGTAGTCTTACCTCTGAAGGAGTCACAACCACACACTAGAGATGCAATACCACTTGTAATTATGCTCAGACAAAATTCAGGATCATAGATCCACCATATAGGTTGGATCTCTTGCCAAGAGATGAAATAGACTTTCTTGCCACCAAGAGGAAAAGTCACTTAGACTTCACACAGGAATTTCTATAATCAAACCCCGATACACAGTTTTTGTGATCAAACCCTCATACACAATGATAGGTACGACAATCTTAACAAATCAATAGAGGGGCTGTGACTCAATTTGAGGGACAGATCTTCATAGGAGAGAGGTAGCGACATATTTGGAAGGAGTCTAGGGTACTAGACTTGCTGTAGAAAGTGACAGAAGCTACACTTCTCAGCTCACGAGTTGACACAGCAAAACAGGCTTGGAATTTGCAGCTTAAAGGATTCTCAGATCCTCACCCACAGGGAGTAGACATCAACAGTCTTCAAGTTGAGCAAAAAGGGGCCAGTAGAGAAGGGTCAAGTCACCAAACAAAAACTCAGCAACAGTTACAACAAAGGGGCCACAGCAAAACCAGAGGAGATGAGCTCACAAGAAAAATAATAGTTATAAGGATAGAGGGTAGGTCTCTATTTATACTTTTAGGCTAGGTTAGGTTAATATAAATAATAATTAAAATAACAATTAAAAATAACATGTTTAATTAATATAAATATTAAAGCATATTATAATTAAAACATTTAATTAATATTTTCTCATTAACCCCTAAAGCCAAAACAAAACCTCAAATAAGGGTGAAGGGGATTTAGGAAGGGTGACTTGGTGGCAATACTTGTCCATTCATTCTCAAAGTGACCTTTTTAATTTTATCATCATCGCATATGGGATACATCCCTCATGTGGTCATGCCCATCTTCAAAGAAGGACATATACCAACAAACACCTGATCAAAGACCAGGTGGCCCCATAACATATTTGGGGTCTTATCCACCAAGGTAGAAGACCAAGGATCAACCCATGCCCCAGGCATGGGTACCCTGGAACATTTCCAGGGGCCCTAGACATATCTAGGGACTTTAATTGCTTGGTCCTAGACCAAGAACCCTAGTCATATACTGGGGGCCCAATTAGGGGTCTTTATGGCTTGGTTCCAGACCAAGAACCCCAGTCATATACTGGGGGACCAATTAGGGGTCTTTATGGTTTGGTCCCAGACCAAGAACCCAAGTCATATACTGGGGGCCCTAAAAAGGGTCTTTTTCCATGGCACTGACTATTTGGTCCCAGACCAAGAACCCCAGAAGTGCACTGGGGGCCCTAGATCTCGACTAGGGTATTTTCCATCCTCCCGGAGAATGGCTCTTGCAGCTGCTATAAATTTAACATAAAAGAAAACTGATTGTCATTAAACAATAAGTATCAAGATGCAATACATAACCAGAGAACCAGAGGCTTTACTAAAACTTTACAAGCGGGAGCTTGGTTCAACCATCAACACTAACAAAATGGCAAAAATGCCTACTTATACTTCGAACTGGCTCTGACTGCCTGAGGCGATATTGTCATGCTTTCAAAGCTTCGCATTGAGGAGATTCTCTATTAGGCTGCGCATGCATACGTTGGTTAGACTTCCCATGCAGTATTCTGGCAGACGCGATCTCTATCGATGTGGACTGACAGTCTGCCTCTGCGTTTGTCCTTTTTTAGCGTTCTATGTAAGGAAGGAGACGATGTCTCACCCACTTTCCCCTACCTCCATTAATCGCTTCATCAAGATCTGAGTGGGCAGAGTCAATGCTTGCAGCCAGAAGATGTGGTGGCCTTTCTTTCGCCATCTATGCTTTGTTGGATATTTGCCGGGAAGACAGGCAGGCAAATGAAGGATGCTGATGAGGAGATTGGAGAAAACTCAGTAGGCTATGGTGTATGCTCGGTGGCCAGATGGAAAGACAAAATCGGTGAGGCGATGACTGGGAAAGCATGGGTGACGAAATGCGGGTGATGAGGTGTAAAGGCGTAGAGGCAAAGTGGCATGGGAAGGTGCCGTGGAGGCAGAAGGGGGGATCTAGCGGTTGAATGAGGTGGGGCTGACCAACTAAGGTGTAGGATGTGGGAGACAGATGGCGGGAGGCGAGAGGCGAAAGCAGAAAGGAGATACGACATGGAGGTGAGTGGAAGACACATTGCAGGAGGTAAGAGGGTGATGTACAAAAGTGGGACAGTGTGTGGAGGATAGGTGTGCGCTAACGAAAGGTGGAGGGGAAGTGGGAGATGTGATAGGCAGAGGAGAGAGAGGAAGTGGGGAATAGATGTTGGCGAGAGAAGTGGGTGGTAAGAGGAGGTGGTAAGTGGTCTACTCGGAGGGGGGGTAGGCGNGGGCGGGTCCGAGTTAGCGAGGAGGTGCCACATTAGTGGGGGGCCCATGCTCAAAATCCATCAACTCAGACCCCCCCCTCCCGTTAAAGGTAGAAGGCTCGGGGGGGTCTGACTTGGGCTGTGCATCGTAGATTTGAGTGCACAGGTCTCAATCGCTCGGATCTACGCACCCCTTAGCATAACGCGCTCGGACACCAAAAACTTAGGATAAGTGGGTTTTAGTGGGTTTTAGCCCGCTTCTTGTCATTTTTTCGGCAAACTTCCATTTACTAAGGAAAACACCCCCGAACAACAATGTGTGTTAACACAACACATGCATTTAAAAAACAAAACAAAACAAGAAAGACAAATGATCTTAAGAGCCTACCTCTTTAGCTCTCTAATGGTGGTTGAATATGACTATGGTAGCCTTCAATCTCCCTTCCAACCTCTCACAAATGGTATCCTTCAAAGTTCAATCTCTCTTCCAAGCTCTCTAATCTCCCTATGGAAGCCTTCAATATTCCTTCCAAGCTCTTCAATCTCCCTTCAATCTCCTCAAGAACTAGTAAGAACCCTCTCAAGATTCAAAACCCTCTTAGAAAAGATGAGTGAAATGAATGAAATGAGAAATAGAATGAGAGAAAATGGAGTGAATGAGTGTTTTAACCTTTTACCTAACCCTAGGCTACCTTTCCCTTGCTTCATTTCTCCCCCCCAAAAAACACCCATTTTACCTCCTCATGCGCACGGGCTTAGGGAGCGTTTTTTTCCAAGGGAGTGCTCAGGGAGCGTCCAGGGAGCGAATGTTCCCCGAGGAGGGAGTGTCTGCTGGTGACCAGGGATGTAGACTTTGTATGCCTTCAATGTCTCATTATATCCAACAAATATACCCTTCTAGCCCGAAGGGTCCAACTTTGATCTCTTGTCCTTGGGGACATTCATATACACTGGACAACCAAATATCCTTAGGTGGCTGACTTATGGCTTTTCTCCTGAAAACATTTATTCTGGTGTCTTGTTCCCAAGTACATAGTGGGGAATTCTATTCTACACATATATTGCAGTCCTGGTTGCTTCTGCCCACAGATGCATCGGTAAATCTTGATCATGAATCATGGCCTTCACTAATTCCATGATTGTTCGGTTCTTTCTTTCTGCCACACCATTCTGTTGAGTATTGTATGAAGTGGAGAGCTCCCTCCTAATCCCAACTTCTTTTCAGAATGCCTTGAATTCATTTGATGTGAATTCTCCTCCATTATCTGATCTCAAAATCTTTATTTTCTTTTCAAAAATGTTTTCATCAAGTACCTTGAATTCTTTGAACTTGTTGAATACTTCACTTTTAGCTTTCAAAAGAGAAATCCAAGTTTTATGTGAGAAATCATCAATAAATGAAACATAGTATACATACCTGCTAAGTGAAGTGGTTGGCATTGGTCTACATATGTATGAATGTATGATCTCCAAGGCTCCTTTGGCTTTGCTATCACTGCTTGGAAATGGTTTCTTCACGTGCTTGCGTTGTGTGCATCCCTTGCATATGCCTTCATGATTCACTTGGATTTCTGGTAAACCTGTCACCATTTTGCTCACGATTGGTAGTGCTTTGTAATGTATGTGAGAAAATTTTCTATGCCATAGCTCACTTGGAGTAACTGTGTTGTGTACTAATGATGAGTTTGAATGTCCCTTCAATTTGTATAAACCTCCTTCTTGAACACCAATAACCACAACATCATCAATAGAATTTCCTTTTGGCCACATGAGAACTTCACCATCAATAAAAGAAACTTTGAATCCTTTCTCATCCAAAGCTGAGATAGAAAGGAGATTCTTCTTCAAACTAGGTACATACAAAGCATCCTTCATCTTCATAGGTTTTCCGAAATCCATTATGTAAGATTCTTCTCCTACTCCTTTATTGGGATACTGATAGTCATCACCAAGCTTCACTTTGTGAGGTGAATCCTTCTGAACTAATTCTGAGAAGGAATCCTTCTATCCTGTCATGTGCTTAGAAGCACCACTATTAATAAGCCATGTGTCACTTCCATGAGTGACTGTACTTGTAAGAGATGATATCAATACATATTCTTCACTTGAGTCATCTTCTTTGGCTCTCTCTTGATCAGGTTCAACATCTTCTACAACATGAGCATGATTTCTTTTATACTTTCCTTTTCTGACTTGACCTTTAGAGTTGGGACAATTTATTACAATGTGTCCCATCTTCTGGCAGATTGTAGCATCTGTAATTTGAGAAATCCCTTTTAAACTTTTGAGTCTTTTGTAACCCATGAGGATTCTTGTGTGAGTGAACTTCTTTCTTGCTCTTTCCTTTTCTTGCATGAGCTGCTAGAGATTGATTTTCCTTATCACCTAGTTTCTCTTCTCTTGCTTCTATTGTAGCTTCTTCTTGAGTGCAATCCTCCCATAGTCTGCTAAACCTTGTTAGCTTTCTTCTTGAAAATATTCTCTGAATGAATAATTCCCAAGATCTGGGGAGACCATTCAAAGTAGTCATTACCAATTTAGCTTCTTTGATTCTGTGTCAAATGGATTCAAGCTGTTCTTTGACTTGAGACACCCTTGTGAAGTAGGATTGAATAGTTTCTGAACTCTGCATCTTCACATTCTTGAGTTGTGTCCTCAAGGTCATCTTCCGGTCGATATTCTTGCCTTCATACAATCGGGATAAGGCATCAAATATTTGCTTGGGAGTTGTCAATGATGAAACATGAGGGATCAAATGATTGTTGATAGAATCAACAATGATTCTATTTGCCTTAACCAATTTCTTTTTGTACTTTTCCTTTGCCTCATCATCGTCTGGTTCTGGAACTTCTTCTTTGACGAAATCTCTATACTTCCATGCTCAGAAGTTATCAACACCCTCAAGCTTCTCATCAAGCTTGGTGCTGGGTGCCATCTTGTCCTTGAACGCTAATACAACAAGAAAAATGAAAACTTTCAAAGAAATATTTTGAACTTACTAGGGAGTGTGCTATGCCAAGGTGAACTGCTCCAACTTCAATCTGCAGCTACCAAGACGTCTTGATCTAGGGTTTATGAGGAAACCCTAATTTTTCAAAATGAGAATTTTGGAATTCTGCTCTGAGGAAAATATGTGCCCTCCTTAGGTGAGCTCCGTGATCGCTTTGTCTTGACCAATTCCCTTCAGAAAGTGGGAGAAATCACCTTCTAGGTTTTATGCAGTTGCTGCACAAACTGCAGTTTTTCCAATCTTCGTCAAATCGAAAATCTAAACCCAAGGAAAGATGCACTAGGGTTAGGAGAGTCTTCCTATGGTCTTGTTTTCCCCAATGAGTTCGTCTAGACTATGAAAATGGATTCTTTCAGGCCCACTTTGATACCATGTTAAAATTCCGCTTAAGCAGTTAAGTGTATTCAATATTCTTTAAATTTTAACAATTAGAACAATAACTGCATGCATAAGGATCACTGAAAGAAAGACAACCATAATATACACAAGATTTATCCTGGGAAACCCTCGTGGGGGGAAAACCCAACAAATCTTCTTCAATATAGATTCATCAACAAGTACAATGTCTCTCTCAAGAGAGATTTCACCAAATAGAATACAATCATAAGATACAATAGAAACCCTAACCAGAAAAGGGTAGCGGACCACTAGACCAAGATATTCCACTAAGAGATAACCAAAACCCTTCACTAGAACACCCTTACTCTGTAGATGCGTCTCCTCCTCAGACTTGCACACTTTTCCTTGTGTGAGAGAGCTTATGTTGTGTGTTCTTCAAGAGAGGCGCCTAGCCTCTTATAAATACAAGTTGAGCCACCCTTTAATTAGGTCAAGGTGGACTTGTATACTTTACCCTTTCTAATTTACTATTGACTTTTACAAAGACACAATAGGGACGACTTTAAAAATATAACATAATATTATTCTTTAGGATTTTGTCTTGGTCTAATACAATAAGAATATCATCCGAAGCTACTCAAAATTCAAGATTTTCCTCATGACATCATATCGTTTGACGAAGTTTTTTGGTTGGGGGACCTCACTTCTCCTTGGTTGGATGATGGTGTTTGTTGCTTGGAAGTTGGTGGTATTCTCACATGTGCTTGCCTTGTTGATCACCCCTTGATTTCACTTTTCATGGATGTGGAGCATACTATCTCATTATTATGGTTTGGTATGTATGCTTATCTTTGATACAAATGATGGTTCTAGCTGCCCAAGGGGTTAGATGATGATGGTTGGGAGATATTTCTTTCATGATTGTTGAAGTTTCCTAGTGACTTTTGCATGATGATCTGATATGATGTTGTTGTCACTAGGAGGGGATGTTCTACATGATCCTCTTGTTTGATGTGTGATGGGGGACACATTGATGGTTGGATGGGTTAGATTTTTTGTTATGTCCCTTTCTCTTATGATGTTGCTATGGTGGGATGATTCATGTTGCCTTTGTGGGGTTTTCCTAGGTGATTTAACTTTATAATGTCACATTTTCTAGACATCACCTAAGGGGTAATGTGTTTCATGATGTTAGTATTCAATTTCCAGTTGGATGAGATCAATGGTGCCATTCTTGCATAATGCAAATCTAGCTCCAATTGCTAGTCATAGATTCTAACAATGTATTTCTGGAATCTGATATGGAAAGACTTAACTACTATTCATGTGGTTTATTGCCAATTTTCTTTCTGAGTAGATAATACAGTATACCAGATTAAGTACAAATTAGTTGCAGCTTTATGACTTCAGATTTGAAGATGATTTAGCAAAGATATTTTTTCCTGCAGACTAGTTCACCACTGAGTTGCTCACAAGGGTTTGTACAACAAAATCCCCAAACTGTATGCTCAAGAGCACTAACAAACAAATACCAAAATCCAGAATGCCTAATAGGTGCACCCCAACCTTCTATTTATACTTTTCCTTCTAATTCTCTGTTGAGTTAGATTAACTCTCAGGTTAACTTCTATTCTTCCATTGAGTTATCTTTTACTCCTTTTTACCCTTTTCTCAGGTCAATTTAAGAATATAACCTTAGTCTAGTTGACCTTTCCCCTTATTGTGAGACTATGGCCTAGTGGGGATGCCAAAGCCACTGAGTCTCCTCAACACCTCTTTATCAAGAGGTGGGGGACATTACAGTCTCCCCTTCTAGAAATTGCTTGTCCTCAAGCAATTACAAACCTGCTTCTCTTACCACGTGTTCCTTTTCCCAGGTGGCATCCTCAATGGGTAAATCATTCCATCTGATCAGGTACTTCTTGATGCTTCAGTTTCTGAGCCTCTTCTCTTGGACCTCTAATATCTTCTCCGGAATCAAGACAAGCTGTCCTTCCTCATCCATGGGAGTTAATACCTCAATGGGTGTGATGTGTTGACTGAGGGATTTCTTAAGGTAGGAGACATGGAAGACGTGTATTTTGCTGCCCTGTGGAAGCTCCAACTCATAAGCTACGACCCCTATCTTCCTGCTGACTCTATAGGGCCCAAAGAAACATGGCCACAGTTTCTCTTCTCCGCTTATTTTTATGGAAGCCTGCCCATATGGTTGGAGCCTCAGATAGACTAAGTCACCAACCTCAAAAGTACGGTCAATTATGTGCTTGTCTGCTTGGACCTTCTACTGGTTCTGTGCCCTCTATAGATGATCCTTCAGCTCCCTGAAAATGTCTTGGCTCTGCTGTATCCAATCCTGTACCATAGGTGCCCTGATATCACCGAAATCAATCTCCACAAGCGATAAAGGATCATAGCTATACAAGGTCTTGAACGGTGACATGCCAATGGACATATGTTGAGTGGTGTTGTAGCAATACTCTCCTAGATGCAACCATCTGGCCCACGCTTTCTGTTGCCCTGCCACATAATTTCTGAGGTATCCCTCCACCCACTTGTTGACTATCTCTGTCTGTCCATCCGACTGAGGGTGATAGCTGGTACTAGGGGTCAAGGCCGTACCAACCAATCTAAATAACTCCTGCCAAAAAGTACTCATGAACTTGCTATCCCTGTCGCTGACAATGGTCTTGGGTAGGCCGTGCAACCTGAAAATCTCTCTAAAGAACAGTTCGACCACCTGTGCTGCACTGAAGTCAGTAGCTATGGCGAAGAAGTGTGAAAAATTTGTTAACCTATCTACTACTACAAAAACGCAGTCCTTCCCTTGCGTCGTTGGCAACCTGGTGATGAAATCCATGGATATGCTTTCCCACTTGTGCTCTGGAATGGGTAAGGGTTGCAGTAGACCTGCTGGGTGCATGTGCTCATCCTTGTTTTCCTGACATGTAGTACACTCCTTGACGTGCTTGATCACATCCTCCTTGAGGCCCTTCCAAGAGAACCTTTCTCTCACCTTCCTGTACGTCTTGTTGATCCCCTGATGTCCTACCATTGGTGAGTCATGGCATGCCTGCAATACCTTGGCCTTGAAGGCTGATCCCTGAACCAAAAATATTTGGTCCTTGTAGTAGATGAGGTCATTTATAACCTTGAACTTATCATCTTGTACCTGCCCATCCAATAGCTGGCACACAAACTGATCCTTTGCATACTCCATCACCAGATGGTCTTTCCAGTCAACGGATACACCTGTCATGGCAAAGATGGATGGCCTCCTGGATAATGCATCAACCACCACATTGTTCTTTCCTTTGACAAATTCATTGTCAAAGTCATAGGCCTATACTCTTCTTACCCATTTCTGTTGCCTCTCATTCAAGTTCTTCTGCTCCAATATATATTTTAGACTGTTATGATCCGACTTGACCACAAACCGAGCACCTACCAAGTATTGTCGAAATTTGGCTAGTGCATGCATGATAGCCAACATTTCTTTGTCATAAATGCTGTAGAGTAACTCGGGACCCTGAGTTTTTGACTCTCATAGGCGAGAGGGTGCCTATTCTGCATTAGTACGACCCCTATTCCTTCCCCGGAGGCATCACACTCCAAAGTAAAAGGGAGGCTGAAGTTTGGAAGAGCTAATATTGGGCACGTACTCATCACCTTATTCATCTTGTCCATCATTATTTGAGCCTCCTCGTCCCACTTGAAGGCTCCTTTCTTAGTCAAATCAGTCAAAGGTGCACATAACTGAGAAAATCCTTTGACAAACTTCCTGTAGTACGTGCACATGCCCAGAAATCCTCTCAATTCTATGAGTGTCTTAGGATTAGGCCATTCCATGATGGCTTTTATTTTCTCCTGATGTACCTGTACCCCCTTTGCCCCGATGATGTGCCCTAAATAAAGGACCTCTGATAGTCCAAACTCACATTTGGACTCCTTAGAATATAGTGACTGTTCCTCCATGATTGACAAAATCTGATCCACATGCCTGAGATGCTCCTCCCACGTCTTGCTGTAGATAAGCAAGTCGTTAAAAAATACCAACAGGTGCTTCCTCAGCTGCTTGTTGAACACATGGTTCTTACATGATTGGAACATAGCAGGGGCATTGGTTAACCCAAAGGGCATCACTAAAAACTCATAGTGGCCATAATGACATCTAAAAGCTGTTTTTGCGATGTCTTCCTCCCTCATCTTGATCTGATGATAGCCAGAACGAAGGTCAATCTTAGTGAAGTAGATGGCTCCATGAAATTCTTCCAACAATTCATCAATCCTTGGTATTGGGTACCTGTTTTTGATGGTCTTTTTATTCAGGGCCCTGAAGTCAATGCACATCCTTATCATGCCATCTTTCTTCTTCACCAGCACTACTGAAGAAGCAAAAGGGCTAGTGTTGGGCCTGATGTGCCCCATGTCCAAAAGTTCCTTGATGGCCTTTGGCCCCTTCCTCTAGCTCAATAATTTGCTCAAACCCCCCGATCTGGTGGTACTCTTGGAGGAATAGGTCCAAACACCTTGTGGTGCATGTCAAGGATTTCTTTGATCTCCAGGGTGTAGTGAACCTTTCCCTGCTCATCCATACATGTTGCAACCTTGCATTTTACTACATATACTATCTCATCTCTCTGGAAGATGGCCTCTATCCTCTTGGCTGTGACAACCTTTGCAGCTTTCCCTATCATGCCCCGAAGCACTACCTTTCGTCCACCCTCCTCTGTGAATGACATCTCCATGGTTTTGTAGTTGGTGGTGATAGGCCCCAACATACTGAGCCACGAAACTCCAAGGATGATGTTGGTATCCGGAAGGTCCATGACATAGATGTCCTGTATCAGCTCATGCCTCCCCAAGGTAAGCTTCATGCCTGGAATGTATCTGTCACAGGGCATAATGCTTCCACCTGCTACCTCGACCTTGAACCCTTCAAATTCTAATGTTGGTATGTGCCTTATTTTAAGTAACGATGAATCAATGAAGTTGTGAGAAGCTCCCCCATCAATCAAGACCGAAACTCTCTGTCCCTACAAGACCCTCCTCATTCGGAAGGTGTTATACTTGGGCTCTCCACTGATAGATGCCAAGGTGGCCATATTGTCCTGCCTTGTGATCTATTCTTCTACTACCTCAATGGTTTCGGCCTCCATGTTCTATATCCGGTCGAATTCTTCTTCCTCCTGGTTGTTTGAAGTGACCTCAATGTAGTGCACTTGACCACGGCCCATGCATTTGTGTGCTGGATTCCATGGTTCTTTGCAAGTGAAGCAAATTTGCTTCCTTCTTAACTCCCTTCTGGTGTTCTCATCCACTCTGCTACGGCCCCTATCAAAACCCCTTGGGTCACATCCTCCCTGGTTCATTGGAGGTCTTTGGTCTCTTTCTCCATTGTTAAGAGGTGGTCTAGGTATAAATTTGGGCTTAGTTACTGGTCCTAGATCCCTTGTCTTCCAAATATCCTCTTGTAGGTTGGTAGGCTTGAAAGCCTTGATCCAACCCTTCAATGGTTCCATCAACCCCTCAGTGAAGAGCATCATGAGCCTGGTCAGAGACATATCCTGTACCATCAATGCCAACCTTTGAAATTCATCAATATATGCTTCAGTCGTACTAGTTTGCTTGAGTTGTGTGAGCTCTCGAAAATGTATCTCAGGATCTCCTTGATCAAACCTGTCAACGAGCCTCTGAGTGAACTTTGTGTAAGATACTATATGATTGTGGCCAAGAGTGGTGAGCCCATTATACCACCAATCATGAACCTTGCCATCCAAGTACATAGTGAAAAACTTGATGGCTTCCATCTCCCTCATGGGGTTGAGTTGTAGATAGGTATCTAGCTTTTGCACCCATGCTTGTGCTGTCATCTTGGTCATACCATCGAAGTCTTTCCTGCTCTTTGTTCAAACTCAAAGCTGTTCCTGTGCTTCATCCTAGAATTATTTCTGAACTTGAGTTTTCAATATTGATCCAAGGACATCTGCTTTTGAATCACCATATCCAACCCGTAGTACTCCTTAGTACATCGTGCCATATGCTCAACGAAGTCATCCACCTCTTCCTGCTTCCCTTGTTCATCAGTGAACATGGGAATGTATGGCCTAGGGTTAGCCCTACTACCCATCTACCCATAGGATGTGCCTCCTCCATGTATTCCTTCAGATTTGGGAGTTCTCTCCGTATTATATCTGATCTCCCCATGGGATCCACCAGATCCACTAGCTACCTTGTTTCCATATGTCCCAGGTTCCTTCCCCTGATGAGTCATATGCATCAAGAGATCTGTTATCTGGGACTGGTTCTCATCAATCTTCTTCAGGTTTCCATCTACCTTCTTCAAGGTTTCAGTGATTTCGGCCTGCCCCCTTCGGTTTGTTTCCTGGTTCTCCTATAAATGGTGGACCAAGTTGCCTTCTGTGAGGTTTAGTGTTTGCTGGAATTTACTAAATTCGAATACCAAGTAGGCCAAGCCCTGGGCTTCATGGTCATCCCCTGAACCTTCCATTTCGGCTTCTGTTTCACTGGTTGGTTTCCTCCTTCTTCCCATGAAGATTCCACTATACCTCTGCATGCGCTGATCCCTCCACAAGTTTGGAGGATCAGAGCTCTGATACCACTGTAATGATCGCAAGCTAATTTTTTCGCTTGAAACCACTAACTACCACTGTTGTGTTTGATGTCTAGGTGACTATAGAAGTTGTCCAGTTATTAAGTGGTGTTTATAAAATATTTATCCAACACATTAAAGATCACAATACATTCAAGATATAGAGAACACAAGCATAGATCTGACCTTTTATTATAAGAAGCATGAATCAGATACAATAGAGAGCAGATCTGGTATAATCCTCAGAGGGCTCAATAGATAAGAAATACGATCTGTTCCAAAATCCTCCTGCCAATACAAAATAAGCCTCCAAAGGCTAGATAAGAGATGAAGACCAATGCAAGTAGATCTGGGCCGTATGAATCCCAAGCTCCTCAGTGAAGAAGATTCCACGCTCTAGTAGAAGGCTGAAACCCTCGATAATTCGGCCCAACTTTAGGAATACTCCAAATGAGCCCAAACTCTGCCAACTGATAGATTCGGGTGATAGTAACCCCCTCCTGAAGTCTCAAGCAGAACGGCTAAGGAAAAACCCTCCAAACGTTGAATCCTCCAAGGAAGCTGCACCCTCCTGGATGCCTGAAACCCTAGATAACTCGGCCCTGATGAAGGGAACCTCAAAATGCTGCAAAACTCTCTAGAAATGTAGATTGAGCTATGGGAAACCCATAGGAGAAGTTTCAGACTCAGATTCCAAGTAGGTCTCCTTAGATATGAGAAAGACTGAATCACTGGACATCCTCTTGCCTCCAAGCCGTCCCAATCTGAAGCTAAAGATCTGATGGTGATAACTCTCCAGAAAAACCCTCAAAATGATAGTGGGGACCTTGCAAGAAAAACCCAAGTGTCAGAATGACCAAAGGCTCTCTTGATCAGCTGGATCGAACCCTTCTTTAGATAATGGTGCACCCTTGCTAGAAAATCATGAACAGTACGACCCTGTTGCTTTTCTGAATCGATAGGTAGAAGTGTGCTGAGTGTAGAATGGTGTGGGTGGAGTCTTTCATCCCCGAGACCAAGATGCGGAACAAGTGAGTGGGTCTTTCACCAATGAGTTGCTCACAAGGGTTTGTACAACAAAACCCCCAAACTGTATGCTCAAGAGCAATAACAGACAAATACCAAAATCCAGAATGCCTAATAGGTGCGCCCCAATCTTCTATTTATACTTTTCCTTCTAATTCTTTGTTGAGTTAGATTAACTCCCAGGGTTAACTTCTATTCTTCCATTGAGTTATCTTTTATTCCTTTTTACCCTTTTCTCAGGTCAACTTAAGAATATAACCTTAGTCTAGTTGACCTTTCCCCTTATTGTGAGACTATGGCCTAGTGGGGATTCCCAAGCCACTGAGTCTCAACACCTCTTCATCAAGAGGTGGGGGGAATTACAACTTATTACCCAAGGGACACATCTCTTCATGGATGGTCACCATGGTCAACATATGTTCTTTATATATAAAACACTCATCATTGTAATAAGATATTCATTCACATACAATATCATCTCTTATAAAAAATCAACATGGTATCAGAGCGGGACTGGGCTTGACTCCCTCACAGGAGGGCCTAGCAAAATGAGAGTAGAGTAAAGTCTTGGGAGTGTTGAATTTATGGGGTTGTTGCAATTTCTATGTACAACATATTTACTTTTTACTCCTACCTTAATTATAGAAAGAATTCCAAATTATGGTGGACAATAATTTCTAGTAAAAATGTCTAATTACCTAAATATGAGGAAGGTACTGCATATTTACTTCTACCTATATTTATGCAAAGAATCACATGAATTATGGAGGAAAAATTTAACAAATTCAAATACTATGTGGATGGATTATATCCAAATTAATATTTGGGTAGTTACGGGCAGTATTCTCCAACTATTTATAAGAAAGAAAATTAAATTTAATTTTCAAAGAGATGTGTCTCTTTGAATCAATTTAATATTACTATAAAAAGACACAACAATAGACACACATATTTTTCTCTCTCACACGTGGGAAGTGATTGAAGGAAGAGGCCGAAGTTTCTAAGTAGTTGAAATTTTCTGAGTGTAATTACTTAGTGATGTTCTAGAGTTTACTAAAGTAATATCGTTGGAAGTAATTACCACTTGCAAAAAATTGTGCTTGTTTAATTTAACACTAGAAAATCAACATGGTTAGCCGTATGACATCGAGTATATGATGGATGTGTGTTAGTAGTGTTATAGCGCAAGTTGTAGGTTGTGAAAATCCTGACCAAATCATAAAGCAAGTGCTACAACTTGGGAATCCTACACCCAATGTTACCTCAATGTAGGTCCCACACTTCAAGGGTGACTAGGTCACTCTATGGAGGCGATCCCGGTGACCCTAGGGGATTGAGATGGAGACGGAGGGAAATGGAAGTGAAGCCCCTAGAGGTCAAGTCTAAGTGGGATGAAAGGTGGGAAGAGATTTCTTGTAAGTCAAGCAATTGTTGCCTCATAGGTATAGTACTTCTCTGGATGATTGTACTTGCCCGAGACACAAGAAAAGACACTTTGCAATGATATATGTTAGTTGGATCAGCGAGTTAAGCTTGTTGTCCCTAATTTGCAGCAGTAAATGAAAGTTTATATCAACAAATAAAAGATCTAAATCAGCATACAAAGATCTAAACTAGTTAAATAAATTAGTATCAAGATTAGCAATGAATATAGGCTGAAAAATAAGAAGCAAGAGAAGATGGCTGTTGTAAATATGTATTTTCTGCAGAAAATTGAAGCCTTATGGCTGTAGAATTCAATGGCATGTAGCAACAAAATAAACCATGAAAAAGTACCAAGAAGTTGCCCAAAACATGCGGCCTAGTTAGTAGAGTAAGTGAACAAAATTTAGGAGTTAGTCTAGGGTTAGTTTAGGAGTTAAAAGTAAATAGGTAGCTAGGGTTATGCAGCCCTAATGGCTGTAGGTTAAAGTTTGTAACAACAATTAGAATAGTGGGAGAGAGGGGACGCCCTAGTAGGGGAAGATTCCTCTCAATGAGGCAAATCAACTTCAAGCAAGGAACCTTTCAAAAGATAAAAAATTACGTTAAGGCAATGATTTTATATCTCCAATGAAAAAAAGTATAACTAGTGCTTTTACTATTGGGTTAATGGAGTCAAATAAACAAAGAGCTAGAAAATCTACCTCCTTGGGTGTGTAAGCCCTTTTACTTCCCAAGGCAAGTTTCTCTAACTAGGGTTTAAGCTAAGAGGGTGTATGCCCTTATACTTCTCTTAGCAAACCCTAGTGTAATCAATGAGATGAAGCATAAAATGATGAAGACTATGGTGTGGGTGTATGCCCTTATACTTCTCACTTAGCTCCTAGCATAACAATACTTGACTTGAAAAAATGATAGCATAATAGTAAAAGACCATACCAAGATTAAGAGAAATGCTAGGATAATCCACCATAAGAGCTAGAAAACATCATCCAAGGCTAGCGCTAGACTTCTTCAATCAACCATTCATAAGTATAGCCATAAACAGGTGCACAAGAGATAAAAGAGCCAAGTATAGCGAAAATTTCAGACCAAGTCCTCTCACAATGAGGGAGAGTTATGTTAAAATGAGATCTTATGATCTCTTATTTATACAAATGTCACCAAGGTGACTTGTCCACAAATTAAGGGGTAAAACACAAGATAAGGGGTCAACAACCCTAATCTTTCCATCTTTTACAAAGTAATTCATTTAAAATTCAATTTTGCACATAAGAAAACCCTAATTTTAGAAGGACGTCTCTCCTTTAGGGGATGTTTTTCCACTTTGAGGAAGTCATTGGTGTTGGAGAAGCATGGGTAGGCCTCCAAAGGACACATGTCAAGAATCTAAGTACTCTCATCATGGTGAAGACCCTCTTCTCCTCAAAACTTCCATGTGTCAAATGAGTGGCACCTCACCACCATGCCCTAGCCCCCCAAACATGACGTCAAGCTAAAAAATAGGACGTTTTGTCCCTCCTGGGAAAATCGTTTGGCAAGTGAGGGTTTGGATATGTCATCCAAGTCATTATCAAGGCCTTCCAAGTCTGATCTCTCTCATTCGGCATGTGGGCCCCTGGCATCCAACTTGTGGGCTTGCAGCCCCATGGAATCCCAAGCTACTCTTGTTCTCCCAAAATTGTCCATCAACTAGATCCTGCAAAGACAAATGAGCATGCCCTCCAAAGATATTAAGTCATAACATTATGATAAAAGTGAATCCAATAAATAAATAAGTCATCTAAGCATGTGCATCAAAGATCACTATATCAAACAATTAATTTCTCAAAGACATTATGTGACTTGTCAAGCTTGAATATGGGAGGGTTGACGAGGTGTCCTATTGGGAAGATATTGCCCTAGGTCAATGAGAGTTTCCAAGAGATACCTCTCTAAGCCATGTAAAGTGGACGAAGTGGTTGGGGTTAAGACTCAATGGGCATAGGGCTCATGACATACAAGGGGTCATAGTGTCTCATTCATGGGTGCCTTTGTAGAGGTTGTGTGGTACCTTCTTCTGCAATGCAATTTTCCCAAGCCCATCAATTGCCTTTTATCTTTCTTTCTTTGTATTTTCTTTCAATATAGCATAAGAAGAGATTGCAGGTCATTTCCCTGACGTGGTGACGAGATGATGGCAGTGTCACCCACAAACACCTAGTGGAAATGAGAAGGCTGGCTTGTGATGAGACCCCCTTTCTCTCAGCCATACAACTGAGAGTCATTACCTTGGTTTGGTGACTAGATGTTGGTAATGGCATACCACTAGATATTCATGGACGTGATAGGTCAGCTCGTGATGAGACCTCCTATACTTCAACTAACCTTCTAAGCATTCTTTATTATATTGTGGGTCCCATTTACTCAAAGATAAACATTTTATTGCTTTCCTGGGTGATCCCTGGGCGAAGCATCTGGAAGGTTTATATAAGGCTTTTATCCTTTACCCAACATCAACCCCTCTGGGCCTTCATCCTCTTCTTCCCATAGAATGAGGGACAACCCCTTCTTGGGTCAGTACACCCTAAAATCCCAAGAGATAAGAAAATGGAGGGGAATAATGATGGAAAGTGGTAAGTACGGTCAAGAATGGTACGATGGCTTCTTAAGGGAGTTCCTAGTAGCAAACCCATTCCCAAAGAAGGCCACTTTCTAGGGCACAATGTCAACCACCAAGGTGAAGTAGGGCAAAAGGCATAATGTCCAAGCATATATAATGAAATCTAGAGCAATCTAAGATACATCATAATCAATGGCTTGAATATTGAAATGATGCTCACCATAATACTGACTTGTACTTCCTGGAGCAAGGCCCACTACCTTCTGAAAGCCAGTTGGTGTGGTGGATGCCATATACAAAATTGTGACCATCTGTGGTGGTGAGTGGGTTTTCTATCTGTGCAAAGGGTACTTGTAGCGCACCTTTTCAACTACCATGGCTTAATCACTCTTAAAAGGAAACTTTAACACCACTTGGTACATAAATCATACAGGTATTATATAATCCACATGCATTTAAACAAATAAACACATTCTACACAGAGTACTCATATGAGTTACTGCCATAATTAACAATCAATAGCTTTTCATACTAATTCATATACACAGCGAAAATCATGATAACATAAGCAGTAGAGTCATGCAAAACATGATTAAAACATAATCATATACTTATCTTTTAACAGTGGTATAATCCACCAACCAAGTGTAGGCCTTCCACGAACCTCCCAGCCTTAGACCGCACTGCTCATCAACTCAGTAATGGGTCACCCCCAAGCTGGGACTAAGCTCCATCCCAAGGCAAGGAATTCTAGGCTAGGCTGAGGTTACAGGGAAACAACACAGAAAATCTTGAAGGATTCTTCCTAGGATGCCATCTTACGCTCACTACTACTAGACTCTCATTCCCCACATGTCTGTTCTGCTTGGGAGTATACACCTTCACAAGAACAGTCCATCGTTGCTAACCTCCCTCTCTGGGCCTCGACAATAGGCTGGATTAGGAAGTCTCAGAGCCTGAAGCTGGTGCTGGAAACTCTCTGGAAGAAACCTCTTCCAACAACTTCTACCTCCCTCACCTAGAGAGAGATCACACACAGGCTCAATCACAACTCGTGTTGGCCATCAAGCCACGCGCAGTCCAGCTCTATGTGGTCACCATAGCCAACTGGAAATACAAACACGGCCTCTCAAACAGGCTCAGCAATGGATCGAGGCCTCACAATGATGGTTCACAGGAATGCATGATGAGTAATTCCCGCAAGGGTCGACATAGACTCCACGACTCAGAATGGAGGGTGAAACTGGCTCTTCAGAAACAAACATAGGCTTCTCGGCTCACAGAATAGAGGTGTACCCGGATTTATAGAGCCAAACACAGGCTTTCCAATTGGTTCAACAATGGTAGAATGGTTTAGGGTCACGGCTTCGGGACAAAGCCTCCACGCATAGGTTCGATCAGTCGGACAGAGGATGTGCACGGACTATCAAAGACAACATAGAATTCGGGACTCTCAGGAATGCACGAGGTATTCTTGCAGAGGTTGGGTCGGTTGTACTGTTCAGTTCTCCCTACCCGCTCAGGTAGTTGGGTGGAATGGAGGAGATCCCTCCCACAGCTCATCTTGTCCGTTTTATTTGCATGGGTCAGGGCTAACACTTGTCACCCTGGAAACTGCATGCGTTCCTCGGCATGCATTACCTTCCTTATGGTTAGGAACTTAGGATAAAACATATATGGCACATGTTCTTTTGGAATAATAATAAAATATTATTCCTAGGCTTAAGCCCCCTAGGCCAAACACTTAGCCCCTTTTTCCACCTTCCAGCCCCTAATCCCTTGCCCACTCTATGGATGCTTAGTCCCCCTTCACTCATTCATCGTGGTCGGTCTGCACCTGGCGGTGTTTACAATTTTATTAAATGCTTTTGCATATATATACAAGTACAAAATCAGGCCCTTGGCCTCCAACCCTTAGGTTCTATGGCCTAACAATCACATAAGCCCACCGACTTATACAAACTTGGCTCACCAGCCTATAACACATATTTACAATTCATTTCATACATCAGATTACAACTGGGCTCCGTCTTGGGGACATTACAATCCCCCTCCCCTTATTTTTGCACTGTCCTCAGTGCAACTCACATTATCTCTACAAGCCTTTCAAAATTTTCAAAAAGATGCAGGTACTCTGCCCACATAACCTCTTCATGCTCCCATGTCATGTCCTCAGGACCGTACCAGGTACACTGGACCTTTACAAGCTCTATGGCTCGATTTCGGAGCTGTTTTCTTTTCCTGTCCAATATGCGGACAGGATGCACTTCTAGGACACCTTCTGGTTCCACCTGAATCACATTCCAATCGATAACATGATTAGCATCAGGTACATATTTCTTAAGCAGTGAAACATGAAACACATTATGTACAGTCATAGATGTAGGTAATGCAAGCATGTATGCAACTGGCCCAATCCTTTCCAGGATCTTAAATGGCCCACAAAATCTTGCTGCCAATTTGGCGCAACTTCCCAACCTCAGGGGACTTTTGTTAGTTTTCACTTTCAGGAAAACATGGTCACCCACTTTGAATTCTCAATGGGTTTTGTTACTGTCAGCATAACTTTTCTGCCTATCGTGGGTAGCTTTCCGATTCCGTTTAATTTTTATCATTTGATCTTCCATCTCTTTGAGCAGCTCAGGCCCAACTACTGCTCTTTCAGCTAGATTATCCCAGCTCACCAGAGTGTTGCACTTTCTTCCATAAAGTGATTTGAATGGGCTCATATTCAATGATGTATGATACCCATTATTATAGGCAAATTCTACCAAATGCAGGTAGTCTTCCCACCTTGATGGTTTATCCATCACATACATTTTCAGTATGTCTTCTATTAGCCTGTTCACCCTCTCTGTCTAACCATCAGACTCAGGATGATACACTGTACTAAAGTTCAGATTCATTCTGAATCCCTTGAACAATCCTTTCCAGAAATTCGAGGTGAATTTCGGGTCCCTATCAGACACAATTGTCTTAGGAATTTTGTGCAAGCGTGCAACTTCTTTTAAAAAGATATTGGCAACATCAGCTGCCTTGAGGGAGGTTTTGTGGGTGGTTTTCAGTGGAATAAAATGGGTGGCTTTAGTAAGCTTTTACACCACCACCATGATTGAATCATGCTGCTTGTTGGTTCTAGGTAGTCCAGTGATAAAATCCATTGTTACCACGTTCCATTTACACTCAGGAATGGGTAAAGGCTGCAACAACCCTGCTGGGTGTCTATGCTCAGCCTTAACCTTCTGGCACTCCTTACATCTGGCAATGTATTCATCAATTTCCTTCTTCATACCCGACCAAAAATAATGGATTTTGACTGCTGCCACAGTCTTCTGATATCCAGGATGTCCAACATAAGACACATTATGCATCTCCTTTAGAATTGCCAGCTTCAATTCTCGGACATTGGGTACATACACTCTGTTTTTATACAAAAGTAAACCATCAGTTCCCAAGGTGTAACTTTCCTTGGTCTGTGGTCTCTGATGCTGCTATAGCTTTGCTACAAGACTTTTGTACTGCAAATTAGTATTTGTAGCTTCCAAAATTCTGTCTTTCATCTCAGTCTTGTACATGCTAATTGTTGTAGCATGTAATTCGTGCACTTTTCTGCTGAGTACATCAGCCACCTTATTTTCTTTCCCTTTGATATGCTTGATATCAAAGTCATATTCACACAGAAACTCCAGCCATCTGGTTTGCCTCGCATTTAAAGTTGGTTGATCAAATAAATACTTCAGACCGTTGTGGTCTGTTATTAATTCAAATCTCCTTCCCATGAGGTAATGTCTCCATTTCCTCAAGGCGTGGACGATTGCTGCTAGCTCTAAATCATGAGTGGCATAATTCCTTTCATGCTCTTTCCGCTTTCGAGATTCATAACAAATTACAAATCCCTCTTGGCTGAGAACTCCTCCCAGCCCCTCCTTACACACATATGTGCACACTACGTAATCCTTATTTGGATTTGCAATCTTCAGGATTAGAGCACTAGTTAGTAGCTGCTTCAATCGGTGGAAGATGCTCTCACATTATTCAGTCCACTGGAACTTCTTCTCCTTCCTTTGTAAGGAAGTGATAGGGTGAGCTATCTTTGAGAATCTGGCTATAAACCTTCTGTAGTATCCTGCCAGACCCATAAAAGATCTAACTTCCACCACATTCCTTGGCGCTGACCATTCTCGAATGGCCTCAACCTTTTCAGGATCCACAACGATCCCTTCCTTTGATATAATGTGCCCCAAGTAATGAATCTGCCTTTTGTAAAATGAGCACTTGCTCAGTTTTTCATACAGCTGGTGTTCTCTCAACACCCGCAGCACCATTCTCAGGTGTTGTTCATGTTCTTCCCCTGTCTTGAAATACACCAAGATATCATCCAGGAAGACTATGACAAACTTGTCCAAATAATCTCTGAACACTCCATTCATTAAGCACATGAAAACAACAGGTGCATTTGTCAGTCCAAACGAAACCACTGTGAATTCATAATGACCATACCTTGTTCTAAAGGCGGTCTTGCTAATGTCCTCATCATTTATTCTCATTTGGTGATATCCAGATCTGAGATCTATTTTTGAAAATATTTTCGCATCCTTCAACTGATCAAAAAGATCATCAATCCTTGGCAGAGGATACTTGTTCTTGACAGTGACCTTATTCAACTGTCGAAAATCAATGCACAGTCTCAACGTCCCATCTTTCTTCTTCACGAATAGGACCGGGGCTCCCCAAGGTGACACGCTGTGGTGAATGTATCCCTTCTTTAGTAGCTCTTCGAGATGCAATTGCAACTCTTTCAGCTCTTGCGTACTCATTCTATAAGGAGCCTTCAAAACTGGAGGTGATCCAGGCATCAAATTTATAGAAAAATTGATGTCCCTCTTCGGAGGTAGTCCAGGTACCTCCTGAAATACATCCTTGAATTCATTGAGTACCTTGTGATCTTACAAATTCAAGACTACATCTCAGGATGCTTCTTCCACCCGAGCTGCATATAATTGACAGCCTTTCCGGTAACATTTCTTCAGCTGCATGGCTGAGATTTCCCTAACAGCCACGGCTCTAGGAATTCCTTCGACTATTACCGGATTTCTCTCTTCCTTCAGGCAGGTAAACCTCTTGTTACGACAATCCAGAAGGGCATGGTGCTGGTCCAACCAGTCCATCCCAATTAAGCAATCGTATGAGCCTAAAGGCAGAATGTTCAATTCATCCTTAGTGCTCATTCCTTTCATGTCCAAGACTTCTCATGTTTGCTCCTCATTAGATGCAAACTTTCCACCACTCTAGGATCTACATAAATATGGCTAGCCCCTGAATCAATTAAAATAACAAGTGGTCGGTTGTTGATCGTACCTTCCACTTCAATCATGTGCGATTGAAATTCTGCTTGCTTGTTGTCCAGGGCTGCGTAGATCCTCGACATTCTGCTGCCCATATCCTCCATTGTTTCAGCTCGTTGAACAGTATGTACAGTTCTCTCTTTACCATTTTTATGGGGACAATCTCTGTACTTGTGGTTTCCTTGACAAACCCAACACTGAATGGGCGTTTGTATTTGTCTTTGTGTTCCCTCTTCAGTCATTCTCGACTCTCTAAACGATGGCTGTCCCTGAAGACTGTTTCTGAAAAAGGAAGGCTTGTTTCCCTTCTCCCTCTTTTCTTTCTTAAACTTCCTCTTATCATTCCAAACCTTCCGAAGGATAGGCCTTTCTCCTTGCTGCTCATACAAGTATTTCGCCCTTCTTATGGTTTCTTCCATGGTCTTAGGATCGTCATATTGAATCTTGTCACCAATGGAAGGTGGCAGTCCACTCAGATACCTCTGAATTTTAACAGCCTCATATTTGATGAATGGAACATACTTCAGTAGTTCTAGAAAAATCCGTTCATACTCATCAATGGTCATACTGCCCAACTTGAGTTTGAAGAACTCCATCTTTCTTTCATAGTATCTTTTGGTTAGGTATTTCTCTCAAAATACCTCTTAAACTCCTTCCACGTGACCTCTTTCTCTCTGATGTGTTGCACCTGCACCAACTGATCCCACCACATGGATGCTTTTCCTTTCAGCTGGTACATTACAATTCTTCCTTATGCATGGGCAAAATAATTCTGCAGTTGGAAGTATTTCTTTATACCCAACAACCATATTTCGGCATCTTCTTCCTTCTTATGTTCACCATAAAATGTAGGTGGTTTAATCTTGTTGATTTCCCCTTTCAATTCATCCCTTCTAGATTTTCGGTGCTTTCTGGTAGGAGACAAGCTCGAACTACTGCGTGTTCCCCTACTGGAATGTCTTTGGGAGCGGCTAAGATGTCGGCTACCACTCCTTGACCTCCTTTTCCTCTCGGGAGTCCTGACGCTTCTTGATCTCCTTCTTCTCCCAGGGGTTCTACGACTCTCCGTCTTACTTGAGTCTCTTCCCTTCTCGAGTTTCCTCTCTATTCTTTCTAGGCTCTTCAAAAATTTTAAGTTTAATACACCCTGTCGATCCCTGACTTTCATGAGCTTTTGGCTATCATCTCGGTGAGCCTGGGCTTCTCTTTGCAATCCTTCAATGATTTTCATTATGTGTCCTTCCTTATCCTTTTCTTTTCCATGCCCATTGGATTTCGATCCTTCCACTTCCACATTGACATCCTTTCCTTCCCGTTCATCTCCTGTTTCGGAGGCAATCTACACCTTTTCCCATTCCATACTCGGCGTTGGTTAACTAGAGTCCTGACCCTCATTGAACTTTGCACACACACTGTGCAATTCAATTCGAAGTTTTTCAGGCCATTAAAACTTCATGAACAATCCAAAACATTTATACGCCAATACGAACAAGAACAAAAGACATTTCGATTCAAATAAGTTTTCTGAGCTCTCATTCGGCTCTACAATTTTAGGGTCTTCGAAACTTTCGTTTTCGACATTTCGGGACTTTCGGGCCTTCGGGTTTTCGGTACCCGGGACTTCGGGTTTTCGACACCCGAGAGTTCATTTTGCAGTGACTCCCAACCTTTTATCATTTGAATTCCCAAATTCTGAAAAATCGGTTTCCTTATTCTCCGGGCCCACAACATAGTTGTCGTCCTTAAAATCCATTACAATTCTTCTATCTTCAGAGATTTCGGGACTTCGGGTTTTCAGTCCACGAGGATTTCAGACTTGCTTTCCTCTCCAACCCCCGACTTCCAAAATTCTGATTTACTTTACCCTACGGGCCCATATAGCACAGTGATCACCCACAACCACGGTGGCACGTAGCACGTTCATGAGGGTCCACGTCGCTTTTAACGACGTCATCGGGTCCCACCACTCTCTCTTTTCTTCTCGACCCATTGGCACATGATACATCTCCATGTGTCCACGTTCATTCCTAGTAAAATCCAATAGTCATATCTTTCTTAGATCTACGGTGCAAATCCTTTCTGCCTTTCGGGGTTTCGGGCATCAGAAGTTCGTGCATCCACACATCTTGAACTTCCATTTGCCGAAATCCCGAAATCACTGTCTATTTAACTACTTGATCCAACGGTCAAGTTCTTCTCCCCATGAACTATGGTGTAGGTTGTTTCAGGATTTCGGGGTTTTGGGTTTCGGAGCTGTTCACCTCTCCTCACTTCCCAACTCCCAAAACGTCGATTTCTTCCCGGAAAATTAATAGTCCAAATCTCTCTTAGATCGACGGTTATGATCCAATCATGAATTCATGTTTCTTGAATTCTCAAGAACTCACCCTTTGACCATTTCAAGTTACGAGTCAGCGAAAGGTTGATCTCTCCCCACACGTTCTTTCTGATGGACGGTCCTGACTAATTCGGGATTTCGCGTATCGCGATTTCCACACTCCTGTGAAATTCCAAAGGGCTTTAAACCTCGTGCACACTTTCCAAATCTGACGGTCACGAGGGTTCACCTTCCCTCCTGAACAGATCCTAAAGCTCCAACACTTCTGGTGTGGAGTCATCTCTCCCTATGGACTTATACCACACTGGCTGCGGTTTCATAATGCCACTATACCTCCTGAGCTTAAAAACTCGTCAAGTAACTCCTTGACACTTTGGAGCAAACCAGGGTCCGAAATTGGCCTTCCAGACCCAATTTCCCTTCGCATTCTCGGTCCAAAGACCGCTCCATTGGCCCATCTAGGCTCAGTGTCGAAACCTTGGCCCTAATACCAAACTGTAGCGAACCTTTTCAGCTGCCATGGCTTAATCACTCTTAAAAGGAAACTTTAACACCACTTGGTACATAACTCATATAGGTATTATATAATCCACATGCATTTAAACAAATAAACACATTCTACACAGAGTATTCATATGAGTTACTGCCATAATTAACAATCAATATCTTTTCATACTAATTCATATACACAACGGAAATCATGATAACATAAGTAGTAGATTCATGCAAAACATGATTAAAACATAATCATATACTTATCTTTTAACAGTGGTAGAATCCACCAACCAAGTGCAGGCCTTCCACGAACCTCCCAGCCTTAGATCGCACTGCTCATTAGCTCAGCAATGGGTCACCCCCGAGCTGGGACTAAGCTCCATCCCAAGGCAAGGAATTCTAGGCTAGGCTGAGGTTATAGGGAAACAACACAGAAAATATGGAAGGATTCTTCCCAGGATGCCATCTTACGCCCACTACTACCAGACTCTCATTCCCCACATGCCTGTTTCGCCCAGGAGTATACACCTTCACAAGCACAGTCCATTGGTGCTAACCTCCCTCTCTGGGCCTTGGAAACAAGCCGGATCAGGAAGTCTCGGAGCCTAAAGCTGGTGCTAGACACCCTCTGGAAGAAACCTCTTCCAACAACTTCCACCTCCCTCACCTAGAGAGAGATCACACACAAGCTCAATCACAACTCGCGCTGGCCATCAAGCCACGCGCAGTCTAGCTCTTCGTGGTCACCATAGCCAACTGGAAATAAAAACACGGCCTCTCAAATAGGCTCAGCAATGGCTCGAGGCCTCACAGTGATGGTTCACAGGAATGCATGATGAGTAATTCCTGCAGGGGTCGACATAGACTCCATGAATCAGAACGGAGGGTGAAACCGGCTCTTTAGAAACAAACACAGGCTTCTTGGCTCACAGAATAGAGGTGTACCCGGATTTACAGAGCCAAACACAGGCTTTCTGATTGGTTCAACAATGGCGGAATGGTTCAGGGTCACGACTTCGGGACATAGCCTCCACGCATAGGTTCGATCAATCGGACAGAGGATGTGCACGGACTATCAAAGACAACACAGAATTCTCGACTCTTAGGAACGCATGAGGTATTCTTGCAGAGGTTGGGTCGTTCGTACTTTTCAGCGCTCCCTACCTGCTCAGGTAGTCGGGTGGAATGGAGGAGCTCCCTCCCGCGGCTCATCTTGGCCATTTTATTTGCATGGATCGGGGCTGACACTTGTCGCCCTGGAAACTGCATGCGTTCCTCAGCATGCATTACCTTCCTTATGGTTAGCAACTTAGGATAAAACATAAATGGCACATGTTCTTTTGGAATAATAATAAAATATTATTCCTAGGCTTAAGCCCCCTAGGCCAAACACTTAGCCCCTTTTTCCACCTTCCAACCCCTAATTCCTTTCCCACTCTATGGATGCTTAGTCCCCCTTCACTCATTCATCATGGTCGGTCTGCACCTGGCAGTGTTTACAATTTTATTAAATGTTTTTGCATATATATACAAGTACAAAATCAGGCCCTTGGCCTCCAACCCTTAGGTTCTCTAGCCTAACAATCACATAAGCCCATTGACTTATACAAACTTGGCTCACCAGCCTATAACACATATTTACAATTCATTTCATACATCAGATTACAACTGGGCTCGGTCTTGGGGACATTACAATACTGCTGGTCATGTAGTCTCTCGACACTCCATATCTGCAACCTGAGAGCCTCGAGACATGATCTCCTCAGTTATCCACAAAATGGGGATAACATGTGGCTCCAACTTGGGGGCATGTGCTCGCCTATAGAGTGCATGAGAACTACATCATCTCCTGGTAGACCCATGCCTTCAAAGAAACATCAAACTGTCAAGTGTAGGATGGCCTACTCATCCTTGTTCTCATATTATGATAATCGAAACCCACTAAACTAGAAAAAGAAAATTTTGACATTTTAAAAAAAAATTCTAAACTAAGCATGAAATCAATATTCAAGTAGAGAAAAATGAAAATGAGATGCATCTAAACTAACATGAGAAATCAAGATGCAAATGCAGGGAAAACAAGATGAATTACCTACTTACCCGGGGCCTTGGGGCCCTGAAGATCACATCGCAAAGGTGTCAGGTGAAATCGTACAACCAATGCAACCATATGATTATTGGACGAAGGCATTTCCCCCTGTGCTTAATCATGTGAAACAACAAAGATAAGTCCAATACAGTAATTATGAGCATAAATAGACATAACATCAATCATGGAATAAAACTCATGGAGATGGGTGGGAGGGAGGAAATCCTGCTGAAAAGAGAAACCACAATCTCGATAATCCTGCCTAAAAGTGTAGCCACAAGACTGATCAATCCATCTCTGAAGGGGGCTACTATACATAGATGAAGGCTCATATTCATCCACGCACAAAGATTCAATTCTTGTCGAGGACTGAGTGGAAACAAGATATCGGAAAAAAATTGCATGGTCTCTTAGAGAAGAGGGTAAGAGGTCAGGAACAGTCTCAGGTGCAGAAAAATACCAACTCTTTCCCTGCGAATCTTCATGGAAATCTCCAAGATGAAAATACTTCCTCTTTGAAGAATGAACCTTTGACTACTCTGAGGTGGCCACGTCCTGGTATTCCTCAAAATATGAGCACAACGGTTGGAAGTTCTTATAAAAAAATATGCATCCTCAAAAGGGTATGTACCAAAAGATGATTGAAGATCACTCTGAGTATGTTGTGACAAGTCATCCTCGAAGGGGAAGAAAAAATCTGTAGCCATATCATCACGAGGCTGCCAAACATCTTAATCATATACGTATGAGGACCACTCCTCTGATGATGACACCCCCTATGCCTGAGAGCTACTGTCAATGTCATAGATGGGGTCTCCATCAAATTGGAGACAAACGTTTTCTAGTCTGTATGAAAGTGTCTATAGGCTCATCAACCATATCGAATGGTACTTTCCCAAGACCATCAATATGATTGAGAATGACCATATTTTCATCTTTGTATGCAGGAGGAGCAGAGGCATGGACTTCTTTAATTGGACCTTCAAAGTATTCATCATCAAGACTGATCGCTTCTTCAACATTAGGAGGTAAACAAGGTTGGACAACCTTGCCTTCATCAAGCGAGATCAAAAATAGCGCTGCCTCAGTATGTTTCACTTTATCATAATTCTTCTTTCTTTTTATAGACAAACCCCTCCATTGCCTCTTCATCACAAGAGGCTTGATTCTGAGTGCATAGTTCTTTGCTTGCTTTTCTTCAAGGGGATCTGTCATATCCAAGGTTTCCTTCTGTTATCGCACAGTTTGTAGCTAGGAAAAAAGGCTATAAGATAGAAGGACAAACTGGCGTACCAAGAACCAATCCTACCCAATGTCACCACAATGGGATGGTTCTTTCTTTTTAGGGAGGTTAGGCCCAAGGGAGACGTCCCCGGTGACCTGTGGTTTTGAAGAGATAGAAGGCTAATAAGACCAAGATAAGGTTTCCCCCTTCACAAGTCACCACCCAAATAGATAGTTCGACCAAAGGCCAATAATGAAACAAAACCCCCAAAGAAGTGTACCTCCCGGGAACAAAGCAACAACAAACTGATATGTGCAAGCTATTTCAATGGGTTAGTATTTCATAAGACTATCTGATAAATACATATAAGCAATTAACAATAAATGTTGACGAAGTCAATGTTTATCAATATCAATGAAAAGTTATAACACTTCACCAATAAATATTGGAACAATGTAGCATTCAATGTAACCAATCAACACCTTATTCAATTTATGCCTAAACCATCATTCAATTGCTCTCAAGACAAAACGTTGCTGCATTAAAGATGAAATAACCAATGATGATGTCAACAACTAGGGTTAGTAGGTTAGTCTAGGCTAGGGTTAGTGTATTTAGGGTTTGAAATTCAAAGTGTTTGAGAGTATTTAGATCAAGTTCTACTTCAACACTTGGGGGTCTTAGGATCAATGCCTTAGGGTTTAATGTAGTCAATAATGAAGGACACAAGAGTTGAAGGAGGCAAAGACTAAGGACAAGAGGGAGAAGTTTTGAGGTGTTGCTAAGGCAAGGCCTCAAAATCAAAACCCTAGGGGAGAGAGGCTCATTCTGGTGTTGCTACAACAAGGCCTCGTTCTTTCTACTACTTCCTTAGGTCAATTGGGCAAAACGGCTAGCTCAAATGAAGCACAAAATCAAGACAAGAAAGATTAATGAGGGAGAGTGTTACTACAACAAGGCTCTTTCATCAAACCCTAAAAGAAAAATGACCCTAAGTGTAGATGACCTAGGCCTGGGACGTCTTCTTCCTCTTGAATTCTAAATCGTACGGCTAGCAAAGAAGAGGAAGAAAAAGGAGTGTAGCAACGACTAGGCTCTCTTTTTCTTCTTCAATGGCTAAAAGTTTCTCTATCAGGGGATATGAGACAAGGACCTAGTTGTGTGCTTGTCACCTAGGGTTTTGATTCAGAAAAATTCACAAGTATATGCAAGAAATTAAACTACAACCATTCATTCAAGAAGTTTTGCAGAAAAATACTTACAATTCATCAAGAAATAACCATGCAAACCCTAGTTGTAACACCTTCCTTCAAGGGAAACACCATGAAATGCAAAGAAAGTATTCCTTTAACGAGTGCGCCTCACTAAATCAGCCAATAACCCAAGTTAGGGCGCAAATTTCAGACCTCACCAAGTGGTGAGTGAGTCATGATGAAAAAATGAGAGTGAAAATCTCCCATTTATACAAAACCTTGACCTAATTTTACATTTTAGGTCAGGTAAAAAGGCCGACAAGGCCAAAATATCAAATCATATTGTTTTACATTAAATTGTCAAGTTAAAACCCTAAATAAGGCTGAAAGGAGAGTAAAATCCCCTCCAAGGGAGACATTAGCCCTTTTTAAGGAAGATGGGGCGTCCTGGAGCAAAACGTTAGCCCTCCCTTGGCTTCTCCAACCTGCCACACGTGTCATTGCTGCCTAGTCTGCTTGCCCCAAAGATCCATGATGCTGGGTGATTTCATGGTCAAGGTGGTGATGTCCTAGGCCTCCAAAGGCCAACGTTCCACTAAGAAAGGGTCATCCCCCCTAGGTCAAGTTGTGCCAGGGTGCCTCTAGTGGAACGTTCTCTTCTTCTCTGGTGCAAAGCCCCTGATCCATATGTGTCCTGTATCTGCCCCCTGATGGGGTCTCAACATCCATATGGTGGGCTCTTCAACCCCATGGAGGTCCGAACTAATCATCTCCCCATGTGTACTGGTCCAAATCGTACTTGTCCGTCGGGCATGGTCCTGCACATCAAAAGCTACGCCCTCCATGGTCTCATCAGTCACAGGGATCATAGCAATTTCAATCATATCTCATCATTAATATTATTAAACATATGCATAAAATCCCTAATACATCTGTCAATAGCTCAAAGACGTTACACAAGCCTACAATACAAGCCTGGGGAAAAAGACAAGGCGTCCTATTGGGCTAGTGTCCACAGGAAAAGGAAAGTTCCTAGAAAGACCTCTTCCAAGCCATGTAAGTGGGTGGTGTGGTCAGGGGATGTCCAAGCATGTGGGTGCAATGATTGCCAAGGATGAAAAGGTGTTACCTGTGGGTGCCTTTGTAGAAGGCGAGCTATCCATGTCATGGATGCATTTTTTCCAAGCCCATTCTTGCCTTTATTCTTTTTATTCTTTTATTTTCTTTTTTGTTCAAAAGCTAATCAGGGGACACTGCCTTGGCATGGTGACCAAAGCTGAAAATGTTACCCACAAGTACTTTCGAAGAGATGAGAAGGTTGGCTCATGATGAGATCCCTTTTCCCTTGGACATGCAACCAAGAGTCATTGCCCTGGCATGGTAACCAGCTGGTGGCAGTGTCATACTACTAGGTACCCATGGACCTAATAGGCTGGCTCGTGATGAGACCCCCCATCATCTGATTAGGTCTTGTTTTATTATTTTTCCGGGTCCCTCTTATTTCTTGCTAAGAAGCCTTTTATTGCTTTCTCGGGGATCCCTGGGCGAAGTATCTCGAGGTTTATTCTTAGGATTTTATCTTTTATCAACTTGCTTTTACCTTCTGGGCCTTTAGCCCCTTCTTCCCATGAGGTAAGGTGCAGTCCTAAAAATAGGTCAACCCAATGCCTGGACAAGGGGAATGGGATAAGTGAGGGGGAGATAAAATGGAAAAGTGGTGTTATGATGGGAGCGGACAATGGCTTTTCAGAAATCCCCCCAGTGGAAAACCAAAACCTACAAACACAAGCTTGCTAGGGCATCTTGTCAATCCCCCCAAACATGGTCAAGTGGGCAAATGTAAGATCCAAGCAGTCGTTAGAAATAAAAGGAATCAGATGCATACATTTAAAGATTTTAATGATCAAATGTGACACACACCATGATATGTGGACTAATTACCTCATGGAGCAAGAGCCTCTTTTGATACAGGACCAAACCGATGTTGATGGATGCTGCTGCTACTAACAAGATAAGGATGATGGAAGAATAAAAGGTAGGCCCTCTAGGGCCATGCTTAGGTCAATCTTTCTCTCGGTACTCCATGTCTAGGACCTATGGGCCTTGAGACATGATCTCCTAGTTATCCCCAAAAAGTGGGGGTAACATCTGGCTCCAACTCAGGGACATGTGCTCACTGTAGAGCGCATGAGAACTTCAACAACTATGGCATAACCTGCAGACCTGCTTGATCTTGAAAGAAGCATCAGTAACAAAATTGGGGTGGTAATTCCACCCTAGCATACATATATATAGACTAAAATAAATCAATCAATAAGTAAGAATGTGAAAGCAAACTTCTTACTTGTACTTTCCTGTTGGCTGGAATGTTGGGTGTAGTCAAACAACCAGTGAAGCCAATCCAACAACATCCCATGATAACTTCCTCTGTGCTTCATCATAAACCAAAATAGTGATAAATCAAGCACAAAAAATCCATGAGTTAGAAAATGCATTGTATCTATGGAAGCTGTAAGGTCTAGCTCATGGAGGCGGGTGGGAGGGAAAAAGTCATGCCAAGTCAACTTTTGAGGAAAGCACTCAATCCACTTCAGGAAGGAATCATGAAAATTCCATGGTTCATAACACTGGCTCAAAAGGTCTGCAAACTGGCTACCTAGGACGTCCTCATGCTCTGAAGCCTGAGAAGGGATCGACAAATATCTGGCAGACCACTGACAAACTCTCAAGGGAAAGTTGAAAAAATGAGATGATAGGCTGAAATCTGTAGTTTTCAACCAACCCTTGGATTCTTGGGTTTGCTTAAGAGAAAACTCAATGCAAAAGATATAATTCCCAACTACACCTTTAATGATACAACAAGGTAAGGTAATGAGAGGTGGCTGGAGAAAAATGTCACGAGAATCTCTCTTTAGGAAAACAACGGTCTTACTCCTATCAAAACTTGAGCACAACGGTGGTTGATAGCCATCTTCATAGAATAAATCGAAATGCTCAGAGGAGCAATCATCAAAGTCCTCAAGGTATGACCAAAAATCATTAGGAAAGCATAGCATCAAGTCATCCTTGGGTGTTTGAATAAGGTCAGGTTCTTGTTTCCAAATGCCAAAATTATTGGTAACTTCATGTGGTAGATGTAAAGGCAACCTTTGGGGATGACCTTTAATGTCATAAATGGGATCCCCATCATATCCAACCACATCCCATTTACGCTTCCCGACATGTATGAAATCATCAATGTTATCAACAAAGTCCTCATTTTTATCAAAACATGAAGGGGTTAGAAAATCCAACACTTCTTTGCTCTCTACATCATAAGATAAAGAATCATTAAAATTTTGGAAGGGGAAATAACTCACCTTGTTTAATCCTTCTTGTGCAGGAGATTCAAGCATTTGGATAACTTCATCAAGAGGAAGATTTGTCTCTACATCTTCAGCTTTGAGATATAGAGGACCAAGCTTGTCCAAGGGTTCCATTTCCTCTTCACTCTCTAAATCATAGAACAAGGTATCATCAAAGAACTGGAAAGGAAAACGACTTACCTTATTCTCTTCATCTTGTGCAGGTGAGACAGGATCTTGGAGAGCTTCATCAGACTGAGGAGTGGTTATTGGTGCTTCATAATTCACTTTTTTAGTTGTATTTTCACTGCATTCTATTGAATCATGGGAAAAATCCTGCTCCTCTTCAAGAGGTTGACAATGTTCTTCATGAATATCTTCTTTTAGATCAGAGGATTCTTGATGTTGTAAATGATATGCATTTCTGAGATCTGCCACAATCTAAGTAGTGAATTCTTTGTCTTCCAAGGCTATTGTGAGATTATGAAGGGCATCTTCATACGTTTGGCAACGTGGTTTGGTAAACTCAACAAACCTGCTGATGAGGTGTATGAAATATGATATGCCTTTATCTTGGCAACAACCCTTAAAACGATTTTGCAAGTAGGATGGCAGAGTGAGTAAGAACAATTTTATAATAGCATCCTCTCCTCCCAATTGTGTCTCGCTCATATAGTCCAAAAAATTTACAATGTGAGGGGTTGGGAGGCCC
>ML797886.1:73618-104318 GCA_009831015.1 Picea engelmannii
ATGGTAAAGTGTCTAAATTTGCTTATAGATTGGAGTTTGATGCAACCAATAATGTGGCTGAGTATGAAGCTTTGATCCTTGGTTTAGAACTTTGCAGAGATAGGGGAGTTAGATGTCTAAATATCAAAGGGGATTCAGATTTGGTCATACAACAATTTAAGAATAAATTTGCTTGAAAATCCGAGAGATTGAAAGGTTATAGGAATGCAATTTGGGACTTAATCAATGATCTAGATGCTTTAAACCTGATTGCTATTCTTAGAGAACAGAATTCAAAGGCATATGAACTTGTAGTAGCAACTTCCACACTTCATCTTCCAGATAGTTTGATTGATGAAAATATTTCAGTGGAAGTGATTTTTAGACCCTCAGTTCCTGATAACAGCATCCATTTGGCAATAGGAGGAGGATGATTAAGGTTCAACACTTAGTTAGGGGGAGGGCAAATAAAATTTATCAAATCTTTAAACAACTCCTAACCACTTAGTCTCCTAGACAATCTTTACTTTGGCATATCTTTTGATGGTTGTTTAGAAGTCTATTTTGCAAGCACATTTACATTTCTCAGTCTATTATGCAATCTTGTGGTTAAGTTTCTAAGTGTTAAATCTTTGGTTTTGGTGAGCATTTATCTTTCAAGTTTTTTTATCTTTCAATTTATGCTCTTTGTGGTGTGATTCAAGAGGAATTTGTGCATCCCATTAGGGAGGCATCATCTTGTTGAGTCTTGAGTGATTTAGTGGTTTCCATTGAAAAGCAGTCCAATAGAGTAAGTGCTATTGGGGCATGCTTGGATTTATGTGAATGATCTCAATGTTTTGATATCTTTTGGATTCTCACATTTAAGCATTGTTAATCTTGTCTATTTGTATCTTGCGTAATTGTTGTAATATCTCTCTTTCATTATTGTGAGTACTTGTATCTTGGTTGTGGATAATTGTAGCTTCATTTTACTTGTAATCCCTTTTGTAATTCAACACCCTCAAACATAGTTGACCCCTTGCCCAATCCTTAGGCACTAGTTTTAGTTGACTTAGGAAAAAGGATTTGCTTGACATTTTATTGATCTTGCATCTTGCATTTGTTGCCTTAGTATCATAGGTTAGTTTTCCCCTTAACCTTTAACAAATTAAAAGCAAATCCTAGAACATAAACGTTAAATCACATCTAGTAACTAGGGTCTACCCCCCCTTGGATTCCCTAGGAGTAAGCCTAGAAGGAAGAGGTTCGAGTCAAGGTGACAGTGTGGACTGTGAACCTAGGCATTGTGCCTCCAAGGACACACTAAGTGAGATGGACTTTGCTCACGTCTGCAAGCATGTATTAGGACGACAACATAGCCTTTTCCTTTTCGATCTGTAAAAGTTTCTTCTTCGAGGCATAACAATTTCTAGATGGGGGTTCATCCCATGGTGCCATATTTCCATTGACTGAAAGGACACCTAAATGAAGTCACTAGATGAGATCAAGGCTCATCAAAGGGTGGAAAGGGAAAAGAGGGAAAGGTGGGTTTGTGGAAGTTGGAGTCACCAGATGAAATTTAAGGATATTTCATCAAGGGTGGAAAGGGAAAGTCCCTTGAGTGGAGTTTCCAGGCAAGCTAAGAGAAAGGCTTTGGGATAGCTTACCAAAGTGTCGTTAGGGTACAAAGAAGATTCAAAATCTTCCCCAGAAACGACGCCAAAATGTTATAGCTCAAGTTGTAGGTTGGGAAAAATCCGACCAAACCCCAAAACAGGTGCTACAACTTGGGAATCCTACACCCATTGCCACCTCGATGTAGGTCTCGCACTTCAAGGGTGACTAGGTCACTTTAGGGAAGCGATCCCGGTGACCCTAGGGTGATTGAGATGGAGACGGAGGAAAATGGAAATGAAGCCTCTAGAGGTCAAGTCTAAGTGGGATGAAAGGTGGGAAGAGATGCCTTGTAAGTCAAGTAGTTGTTGCCCCACAGGTATAGTATTTCTCCGGATGATTGTACCTGCCCGAGACACAAGAAAAAACACTTTGCAATGATATATGCTAGTTGGATCAACAAGTTAAGTTTGTTGTCCCTAATTTGTAGCAGTAAATGACAATTTTTATCAGAAAATAAAAGATCTAAATCTACAGACAAAGATATAAACTATTTAAGTAAATCGACATCGAGATTAACAATGAATGTAGGCTTAAAAAAGGCACTTAAGAAGCAAGAGAAGATGGCTGTTGTAAACATGTATTTTCTGCAGAAAATTGCAGCCTTATGGCTGTAGCATTCAATGGGATGCAACAACAAAATCAACCATGCAAAAGTACCAAGAACTTGCATGGTTATGAGGGAGTGTTGAAATTTTATGTAATTTCGTAAGTTATTCTTAAGTGTTAATGTTTCAGCACCGAGCGAACATTCTTCTGGGACTGGTCATGGTAATTTGACCAATGGAGAATGGCCCTGGCATTGTCTTCTATGGACATAAGACTCAAAGTGCGTGGCTTTCAACATTCGGAAGGACTGAAATTTTAAAAGTTTTTTGAATAATATTGTTAGTAAAATTGACTTTTATATTAAGAGGGGGTGTTTTGTTTGGAACTCATTATCATGTTTTTGTAAAAGTTTTTTGAATAATATTGTTCGTATTGACTTTTATATTAATGGGGGGTGTTAAAATTAAAAACAATGCTTCATGTTAAGGGGGTTGTTAGAGTGGTAACACTCAAAACGTGAGGAGTCCTAATGTTAAGGACATAATTAGTATTAATCACCCATGCTTACTATAGGTTAGTTAGATAAATAGTTTTGTAACTTTTTACTTGGCATATTAAAGAAAGTCGTGTTGATGTATTCTATGACTCCTAATTAACTAATTATGTTCTCGTGATCTCTAATCTCTCACATGTTATGATCATGCATCTCTAAATACCAACATTTCCTTTGTGTAAAGCCTAAGTATGTTAAAATGGAAAAATATGATAACCCTTGAGGAGGATTGCTAGATGTCTTCAGTTAAAAATAAATTTTATGAGCCTATACTGATATCAATCCCTTGTAATCAATGGTTCAAATTCCAGATTGAAATCATAATTTACAGTCCTATGGAAGTATTTAGTGTAGATTCTTTTGTAAAAGGATAAAGTAATATACCTTTACAACAAAGGGAATTCCAGTATCTAAATGTTCATGGAAATTTTTTCTTTCAGCAATGTTCAATCACTCAAATGTCTTTAGGATACTACTTAGTTTATAAGGTTCATTCTTTCTATTTTTTGCATGTTGTTTTGTAGAAATTTCAAGAATGTTGACTGTGAGAAGACAATCAACCTTTGTTAAATACCACTCATCAACTACATGGAGCAGAAGCAGATTATTTACTTGGGTGGTAAGCTAGCAGTTATTTCCTACCTTTTTTTCTTTTTTCTTTTAGTGAGTTATTTCCTACTTCCTAATTTATTGTGCTCTTTTTATTTGTAACATTGTTTTGTTGTAGAGTAAAATGCAAGGTGTCTCACTGGTTTTTATGCATGTAATTTTACCCATTATGGTTTGGACAAGGCACAAGAGTAACTCTGTTTCCTTGAGGATATTTGACTTCATTTACAAATCTCCAGCGTGGCAATCCTGACTGCATTTTGGCTCTTAATTGAAATCATTGGACTGGATGTGCAACTTTTCCATTGGTATATTACAACCAAAAGGGACTGGAAATTTATGCCTTGCTTGAAATTAAATCTTTTCTTCTTCAAACTCTTCAATCCTCACATTTTATTAATCCACAGTTGGCCTAGAACTACCTTACATGGATTTAGATTATCTTCTAAGTCAGTCTGTAATTTCAAAATTCTCGTAAATTTGTACTGGTTTGCAATCAATTGCTATATTTTTCAAAATGTCTTTCAGAATCTCCATCCTCCAATTTGCCATCCATGGCCAGTAATACAAAAGGTCTCAACTGAGATTTCCCGAGTTGCTACCAAAATTCCATGGAAATAATATTGCTCCATTTCCACGATCTGCTAAATAAGGTACTATTGTTTAGTCCTACCCAAAGGATTTTGATAAATATAAGTGACGAGGTGTAAATATGATTCCCGTTTTTTTGGTGTCACTTTACACTCCATTAATTTTGTCAACCTGGGGTTCAGTTTGTGCTTGTGAGACACTTGGTGCAGTATATATAGAAATAGGGCTTTTACCATACTATGCAAATTAACCAAAAGAAATTAACTAAACTAAACAATGAATAAATCGAAGAGGAAAGCATAAAGGATGGAGTCACAATGTTTTCAACCCACAACCCAGCTGGTGGCACCTCTTGGATTAAGATCTCTGAAATCTTATAATTCTACTTCATAGTGTGTTCACCTAGAGGGGTCATAAATAGTGTGATTCCGTAGCACACATGTTTGAAGCAAAAGAAACTATTTAATCTACTTTAACTCACACTAGAAGTAAAACTATGCTTGATTAGTATACTAAAACTAAACTAGCAAACCATTTAACAATGATATTTAAAACGTTGCCACAAACAGGAATGCACACCCAGATTTGACATCTGATCTTAATATAATTAAAGAGTGCTAATGAAATTATTGGTCTATGAAAATCCAAATCCTAGCATACTTCATTCACCATTCAACAACATATCACAGGGGGCCATTATGCATCCTGTGGCCATTCTACAACATACTTTCTAAAACAGAAAATAATTAAATAATTAAAAAATAACTCTATATACAATCAGAAATATAACTAACACTATATATAGAAAATAACATAGCACATAGTTGTACCTGTGAGTGGGCCCTGCCTCACTGGTAGGCTTGTACTCACAACTCCTGAATCATCATTATGAAATCAGATTGACACGCGGAACATGAACAATAGTCTTTTTATTAAACCAGAATTTGACAAAGTTTGATAGAGCTCTCGGCTCTCACACTATTTATCAGTCTGAGCACACACTATACTACTACCGTCCTCATGGACGCTAGCACACATGTATATATACAATATGGGGGAGTCTAATTGCTCCAAATATGGAGTCACATGCTCCTAATATGCTGCAAATCAAGTAAAACAAACTCAGATCCTATTGTCCACTGATTTGCTTAGGTACACGATGTTATACATTAGCCAATAAAATGTCGACTTCCTCCCAGATTCCACGGGTTCTTGGCTGAATTGGTTAAACTGTTATATGCAAGTGTGCCCATATCCTATCTTTGAGATTGTCACGTGTTGAGTGATGGAACCTTTTAGGCCCGTGGGTAGATGCTGGAGATATTTGTATTAATTTCCTTTATTTCTGATATATCTTCATGCCGAGTGCTCAAACCTTGCTGAAGGTATTTATATTAATTTCCCTTTTTCTGATATATCTTCTTAGAATACTCTTGTTTCTCTTGTGATCCTTCTTATAACTTGGAAAAACTTGGAATGTTTGCAGCTTTGAAGACATGGTCATCTAGTCTTATTGTGAACACACATATATTTAGGCAGTTCTAATTTGCTACAGGTCTGATTCTGTAGCAGGCTGATTTGAAAATACGGGAACCCTGCAATTGCTGCAATTGTATCAGCTATTAATGACTTTAAATCTGTGGCAATGGATGTGCAATGACCCTGATTTGAATAATATGTGAACCTTTAAAGAAAAACCCTGTAACAACTTATTCACACATACTTCAAAAATAAATACATAACACGCTACTTACCCTAATGTTAATCATAAATCCAATGAAATATTAAGAAATGCAATCGGAAAATCACCTCGAGCTTAAATCCCACATATGAGAATTAAAATGGATAAGGCAGGGTTATAGGTAAATGATAAAAGGTTAAAAAAAGAAAAAGATGTGAAATGATGGTAATTTTGTGACTCGTCAATAAAAAAATTCAAAACATAACAGTATTTTGCAATGCAGATCTATATCCAACAAAAGGATCTTCAAGGATTAAACTAATGGACACAAAAGATCCATGTTTTGATCAACCAAAAAGTACGGAGAATCATTCAAAACTTCTTGAATTGCTTTAGAATTTCTGTCCCTGATCCTTGTTGAGAGTGAATCCATCCAAAGTTTTTTGGAAATGACAATTAGAGAGTTACTTAAGAAACGATATGTGTGCAAATGACTTTAATAAATATGAGAGCTAAAGAACAATCAAAACACCATTCATTGTGTTTGAACCTCTTATTCCAACTTATACTCTTATTTACATATCTACAATATATGTGATCAGTAGAGATAGATTTATTACACAGTTTACAACGATGTTTCCTCCTCTCAAGATAATTTAAAATTGGGGGCCTTTTTATATAAATGGAGGTCCTACTTACACTATGATTAGGAAATACAACCGTTCATCCAACTGATAAAGACTTTCTAATAACAACTTCCTAATGATATATTCATAATGGTATCTTTTATGAATATTCCTATCCTAGCAAAAATCTGGATTTCTAGATCTTATCTAAAAGCTTTGATTGCTCCCTAATGAATTGGTGACGGTTTGCCATTAAATGTTGATCGACATTGCTCCTCCTAGAAAAAAGAGATGCCAGTAAACCTTCTGGGATCCCATACACTTTTACTTGTCTGATTTACCATCTATCTGCCTCAAATGATGACCCCTTTCCAATGAAGGCAGAGAATGAAGAGAATATAGTATTTAGTTGTGATTTCACAAAAGGTTTTGGTTACTTTGCATTCCCACATAAATGTTTAACTGTTTTTTTCTTTTTTTCATTCTGAAAAACCAAATGAGGACCATCCAACCATTCACTCTAGACTGACTTAAAAGACAGGTGGGAATTGGGATTTCTAAATGCCCAAGAGTCAAAGATTGCCTAAGTCCATGATTGGAGGAGTTGTGCATGGTGAATTTCTCTTTCAAGAATTGTCTATGTATGGTCGCAAAGCTTAATCAAGCACATGATAAACTGAGTAAGTGCAATGCTTGAACTGAGTGTTAATAACCTGGTGCAACCTAAAATAAGGTGCATTTGATGTTGAGGCACACATCAGAGTGACATGGATGGACAGTGTCATTAATTGTTACAAAGGAAGCTCAACACTCTAAGATTACTTGACACTAGAAGGGATCAAATGAAGACTTCATAAAAATGCCAATGTTACCTCGTACAATCTCTCTCACTTTGGGCTAGTGCTTTCTAGCCTTAGGGGTAATCCCTATTGATTTGAAGTAGAAAGTAATCAATTATACCCTGCGAAATACATCAAATCTGTGGACTATAATTGCTATAATCTTTAAAAGAAGTTCATATTTTTGCAACTAAATGCTTTAGGACAACAATTAAAATTCATATTTACATCCAAGAATGTCAAATTATCTCAAATGATAAATCTGATGTACATATGCACTAAATCACTTCAGATCTGCAATAAAAGGTTGCAAATATGCAAGTGTAAAAGAAAAAATAAGAACATAAATTTCTTCTTTTAATTGTTTTTGATCAGTACCTTAAATATGATAGGTATGGGGTGTTATCACGCAAACTATAGTTTGGGCAAAGCTCGACCTGGCAATAATGGTGAGAGTTTACCCACTGTCACTTTAGATAAAGCCTCCTCTCGTTTTAGCGAAGGAGAAATCCAACACAAGGGGGGAATCCTGGGTGACCCTAGGGGAAATGAGACGAAAAGTGAGACGATGGAAGTGATGCCCCTATAGGTCAAGTTGCTAAGTGAGAAGTGGCTTGATAACAAGTCTGGTTTATGGTTGCCAAGTGCTTGAGTGCCTGCAAAAGATGTTTATATTTGCCCGAGACATAAGAAGAGACAAGTATAGAAGCCGAAATTTAAGTGGACAAGCAAGTTAAACTTGCTATCCCAAATTACAGCAGTAAACAAGAGTATATATCAGCAAATAAAATAATCAATTACTGCAGATTTAACCACTTAAAGCATCAAAGAATTGTTGGAGAATGAAGCATAAAACATGTAGATTAATCCCCAATACTTTAGCACAAGCTTTAGTGGTTTTAGAGCGTTGTTATATGAAGTTTTCAGAGTAAGTTTGTAACAGCCAAGTGGCTGTAGCAAAGATTTGCTACAACTGCAAGTTTTAACCATGAAAACAAGCAAGTAATCCGACAAAAAGTTCACTAATTAACAACAGAATGATAATGATGGTTTACTAGCATATTTCCACGGTTAAATTGCAAGTTAGAATCAAAATAGAAGATGATTTGCTGCAGCCCTAATGGATGTAGCTTTTAATTAGCTATAGCTCAAGATCCACTTGACCAATCTAGATTCCCTAGAGGCTTTGGCAAGCTTAAAGCATATAGAAAAGATCCCAACTTTAACAATTTCAATATCTCGTGATTTTACGTATCCCAATGCAATGATTTTATTTCTCCAATGCAAGAGACTAGTGCCCTTAACTATTGGGCTATGGAGTGTTTTTTAAATTAAAGAGCTAGTTGTGCTACTTCCTTGGGGGTGTAAGCCCTTTTACTCCCCAAGGCAAGCAAAACTAGCTAGGAAAAACCTAGGAGAGTGTAATCCCTTTTACTTCTCCTAGTATTTCTTTATGCAAAAAATTATTCCAAGAAAATTATGATGGGCTTAGTGGGGTTGTATGCCATTATACTCCTCAAAATCTTAGCAAATTAACCTTGCGACCAAGAAAAGAAGCAATAACATGAACTGTTCCTTACCTAGTCCAGGCATTAACAAGATAAACTCTTTTAACCAAGAAAAATCCACCATAAAGCAAGAAATAGCCTCCAAGAAAGATAGCGCCTTACTTCTTCATCCAATAGCCAAAGAAAATCACCACAAGAGATAGTAGCAAGAGAGATAGATAAAATTGCCCAAAGGGGGCGCAAATTTCAGCTAAGTATCCTCTCCAAGATGTGAGAGTTTTGTTAAAATGACAAGAGTTTGATTTCTATTTATAAAAATCCTCCTAAAAGTGGTTGTCCACTTAATTTTAGGGTAACCAGAAAGTAAGTGGTCAACAACCCTTACTTTGCCCCTTTACATTATCAAATTCAAATCTAAGTTTAAAAAATGCATATAAGAAACCCTAATGTGATGTCATCCCTCTAAAGGGTGATGTTTTGACACTTTTTGCAAGTTGTTGGAGTAAAGAATGGAAGTCGTTGGGCCTTCTAGGTCCTCCCTCTCATGTGCTAGGGTTTCCTTCTTCAAGCCAAGCCTTCTCCCATAAAAACGTGCCAAGTGTCCATCGTCAAAACCTTCACCACCAAAACCCTAGCCCTAGGGTGACGTCAAGCTCCTCAAGTGTGATGTTTTGGCCTCAAGAGAAAAACGTTGGGCTGAAAATGGGCTAGGGTAGATTCTCCAAGGTGTCTCTCAAGTGTCCAAAGGATACCATCATTGTCTAGTGTGTTGGCCATGGTATCTAGCCTATGGGCTTCATTCCCCAAGGAATCCCAAGCTAGGCTTGTTCTTCCAAAACTGTCCACCAACTAGGTCCTGCAAAGACAATGAATATGTCCTCCAAGGATCTCAAGTCAAATGCATCATGATAAGTAAATCAAATCAATAAAAGAGCCACCTATTGTCGCCTAATACACACCTACAAACATGGAGAAGTCTCCAACCCACTTGGTGTGTCCTTGGAGGCACAAACTTGAGTCTAGACCCACTGCCACCTCAATCTAGACTCCTTCCGTCTAGGCTCACTCCTAGGGAAGCCAAGGGGGGTAGACCCTATTAAACTATGTGAAAGGTTTATTTTAGTTTTAGGAGTTAACTAATTTAAGGATTATGGAGACCCAACCCAATGACAAGCAACAATGCAAAGTGAAATTCTTTCAATGACAGACAAGCCCTTTCTTTACAAGATAACAAAAGACCAGTGCATAAAGATTACCAAATTTCACTTATTGAGATATGCACAGTAAAAATATGCTTCTACAACTTGAAACAAAATATGGAGTATCTACACAATGATTTAAACGATAAATTTACACTTAAAACAATTAATTCTCAAAGAATAAAGAATACTTGAAATAAAGAATAAAGAATGCTTTGACAATGTAAATATTCACATGTAAAGAACTTGCTGAAAATGAATGAAATGTAAATGCTTGAAATTGTAGGAATTGAAACATAAATGTTTTGCAGTGTGAGTAAGTTGCTTTTAATAAATTTTAGGTCTCTCTTTGACTTAGGGTAATTAGATGTGAATGGAAATAATCCTAAACTATGTGACTAGCCCAAGTTCCTTATCCTTCAACCAAGAGGAAGTGTTGGGTGCTCAACAAGGGAACAACAAGGTTCCCCCCTAGCTCGACAGGTCAAATCCAAAGTGCTAGGCGCTCAACAAGGATGACACTTAGTGCCACGAAACCGTCCCCGACTTCAACCCCTTCTGGCCTCCTCAAGTCACATTTTTTTAGTGGTTGAACAATAATAAAACTGAGTGCCTAATTAGACTAGCGACACGATCCTTTGCCCTTTTTTGTCACCCAAGATCCACAAAGTGGCAAGGGGAGGGATTACGGGGAAAATGGTGGGGCAAAGTTTACTTGCAAAAATGAGAACTTTAACTACAAGCCAGCACGATATTGCAAGGGTGGCAAAGCCACTCACATGCAAGGTGTGGGAAAAATAATGCAAATTATTTAGAAGGAAAGGAAATAAACTAACTAGCCACACAACTTTTCCTTAAGGACATAGGTGGGAAAAATTGAAACAAGTTTTAAAGCCTCACAATTTTGGCACAATGTGGAGGACAAGTCTACCGATTTTGTGACCAGGGTGGGCAAAAGACTTATGTAATAATCAAAAAAATTTAACTACTCTAGCCTACACGATTTTGCAGGGGTGGCAAAACCACTCACATGCAAGGTGTGAGAAAAATACTAAAAATAATTTACAAATTACAACGTAATAATATGAATAAAGAATGCAAGCCCAAGAGACTCTCTTGGACTGTTTACAATGTGTTTCCGTCCTTATACACACTTGCAAACGTGAGCTAAGTCCTGCTCACTTAATGTGTCCTTGGAGGCACAATGCCTAGGTTCAAAGCCCACACTGTCACTTTGACTTGAATCTTTTCTGTCTAGGCTTACTCCTAGGGAAGCCAAGGGGGGTAGACCCTAGTTTCTAGATGAGATTAAACTTGAAGTTCTAGGAGTTGGTTTTAATTAGTTAAAGGGTTTGGGGGAAGTCTAACCTATGATGCAAAGGCAACAAATGAAAGATGCAACAATAAGGATGAGAAGCAAGCCTTTTCCTAGGGCAACTAAGACCAGTGCCTAAAGATTGGGCAAGGGATCAACTAAAGTTTAAGGGTGTTTGATTACAAAATATTTACATATAAAACAATGATTACAATTACTTCACAACAATGTTAGATACAAATCCACAATTAGATACAAGATGAATAGATGATACAATAGATACAACAAGAATATCTAAGAACTACAAAATATAAAGATACAAAGAGGCAAGTTGACCATGCATTTTAATATGCAGGAATTAAAGGATTTCAAAGCATGGATATCATCAACACATTAAGCCAAGCATGCCCCAATAGAAATTACTCTATTGGACTGTTTTTCAATGGCAACCACAACACTCAAGACCCAACAAGAAGATGCCTCCAAATGGGATGCACTATCTCTTGAGGGATCACACCATAAAGAACACTTAACAAAATATTTGAAAGCTTTAAAGCACAAGTGTTCCACAATACTAAAAAATGACACTTAGTTAATTAATCCACAAAGCAAAAGAAATGTCACTTGCATGTAAGATTGAAAAAGAGTTATGCTTGCAAGTATTGAACCATAAGATGTACCAATGTAGCTAAGTTGTTAAAAAGCTTAGTAGATTAAAAGTTACTTAAAGATTGTTAAAGATTTTATTACTCTAAGTGTCAAACCAAAATCCTCCTCCCCCAATTGCCAAATCGTTGCTGGATGATCAAGAAGTGAGGCAATGAGGCCTACCCTAGCTTCATAGGTCAACCCTAAAGATCCGAGTACTCTCGGAAAGGACGCCACGTGCCGTGAGACCGTCCTCGGCCTAGCACCTTTCGTTGCCTTCCTCAAACCCCATTTTAGATGGAAAAGATGGAGAATTTAGGTGTCCTATTAAGTCTAATATGTTATTACCCTTATAGACTAAGTATTTTGAGGTGTTTAAGAGTGTTTAGATGACTTTTACTTGCCTAAAAATAGTGAAAAAGTGCTAAAACCGAAACTTTAATCAGCCCAAAAGATGTGTTTTAAATCTTAAGGATGAAGCATGTAAACACATATAACATGTATAATGAATTGCTGAAAAGAACAAGTTACTTTTACACCATTTTCTTAACCAAGAATGTTTGCAAGCTTGAAAGAAAAGAGTGCTTTTAAAGGACATGAACAACTTGCCAATAAAATAGAAGAATGCTTTAACTCATCATCACTTAATCATGTATGTTATTTCTTTAAGAAAATGTGCCAAGAAATGAAACTTGAAATATTTAAAGCATGTAAGTGAATTTATGCCTCCATGGGCTTAAGCTAAGACTAATTATGTGAATGTGAGATCTACTTCTAGAAGATTTTAACCAAGTGAGCATAAGCAAATCATAAACACATTACTAATCTAGCCATACGATATTAGGGATGTCTCACCCAAGGTATAGGAAACCATTAAGAAAATAACTTGAAATGAAAAAAAAGAAACAAAACCACTCACAATGGCACAAGGTGGAGGCAAGCCTACCTTTGTTGTGCCAAAGAGGGTTTGAAAGCAAGAGAATGACTTTAGAAATGCTAGAAAGAGAAGGGAAAGGGTGAGTTTTTGTTACTCAATCAATGGAGAGGTTCTTGAGCTATTGTATGACCAAAAGTGGGTAGCATAGCCCTTATACCTGGTAATTACCTGCAAAAACCAACAAGCTATTGCTTGCTGGAAATGCTACATAACACACCACAAGTCAAGAAAAAATTACGTTTTTATGCAGGAATTTTTCACATACAAGTATCCCAATAAAAATAGATTTAATGTGACCTATCTATGATTGTTAGCAAGATGAAATATAGAAAGAATGAACAAAGAAATTAGATCGGAAAAGCAATGGAGTTTAAGTAGGTTTTAAGAGTAGACTCCTCCTTGAAGCTAGCCCAATAAAACCCTAGAGGTAAACCTGCAAAAGTTGTGAGAGGAGCTACAAAAATAGATAGAATGTGAGTAGATATAGATGGTAAAACAAAATACTTTGCAATACCCAAATAAACACTTCACTAGATCAATGATAATACTACCACAAATCTATCCAAACAAAATACTTTGCTTGGAACTTCTACTCTAAATCTATAAACTTGAAGCAAGAATGAGAGAAGAATAGAACAAGATCACCTCAATAGTAGCAAGAAACAACAATAATACTCTTTGTTTCTTCAAATCCTCCAAAGCCTTTCTATTACTTAAGAGGAGAGTCATGTAGCAACATGTCGCTCCAACACTCTCAAGAGAAAAATAGAAGGAAGAACAATGAACAAGAGGGAGAGAGATGAAGGAAAAATTCAGTAGCATAACAATAGCTCAAGACATGGTGGTCTAATAAGCGAGGGAGGGGTTCTATTTATACTTGGGAAGGAAAAACTACCCCTCTTGGATGAGTTACAAGTGTCACACATAAAAAAAAGTCACTTTTAGGGTTTTGGTAAGTTAGGGTTTTGGCATGGATGGATGAACTGGAAATGAGTTGGAGTGAATTGGCAAGGCTTTGACAAGTTAAATGATGAGTTGTAGGGTTTAGGGAGGCACACCAAGGGATATAATAAGTCTCTCATTAATTTTTTTATTATTTTTTCACTTTTTGGAGACTTTCTAGAAGGGAGACACACCACTCTAGGAAAAGTGGCGTTTTTGCTTAATGGCTAGGTGAGAGGGTGATGTGAGGATTGAAAAAGGTTAGGAAACGTTAGGAAAAATCTCTTTCACCTTTTCCATCATTACTTTCATCCATTTTCTTATAAATTACAAAAATGACATTTTACCTATGTCATGGCTTAGCAATTAAAATTGTTGTTTTGACTGACTGAGACTCCTGGTGGACAAACACCTAGAAAAAGTTGTCTGACTGAGCTGAAACTTGGTCCAAGGGTGTAGGGGGTACCATTCCATTTATTTTGAGTGCAAATACCCCTATAAAAATCCCAAGGACCTAGTTTTTACAATATTTGCTCAAAAATAATTAAAAATAATTAATTAAATCACCCAACCTTAGACAATTTTAATTAATTAAAAAAAACCTATCTAGACTTGACGAAATTCCGTGAAACTTTCTAAGATGTCATACATGGTCATTTAAATCATTCCTAAACAATAGCTGCCAGAAGATAACCCCATTAGAATGCCTTTCACCACTTTGGAGGAATTATTGCTGGTGGGAGGAAAAAACTCAAGGGAAATTAATAAGGCTGAAAAGCCCAATTAATAACCCGAGGATAAAAAACCCTCGATGAAAGGAACTCTCCTAATGAAGAAATCCCAAGGAAACTGACCTAACTATGACCCATGTAGACCTATTACATTATTAACCCACGGAGGGGTGCGGAAATTCCATTTACAAAAAAATGTGTTGGAGGCTTAAAGTGCCCAGTAGAACCAAACTGTCTTCAACATATTAGCATCTGATGATGCATATCTTCATGGCACATTGAGTTGACCCCCTAGTTGAATAGGCGGTCAACAAAATGATTTAGAAAGAAAGAGAGGGAAGGGGGTTTTGCACCACAACTCTTGGATGCTTCCTTGAGCTCTTTGTGGACAAAAATTGGTAACACCTCCCCTTAACCTGGCGAAAACCTGCAAAAAACAACAAGCTTTGTATGTTGGAAAATGTTAGAAATATTTTAGAAGTTAGTATTTGTTAGTATGTAAAACAAAAAATTTATGAGTAAAAATCTGAACTTAAAAAGTGATTAGATTTGCAAGATTAGAAAAGAAAAGAGATGAAAAATAAGTAAGAAAGAGCTGGAAATGATTTCAAAAAATAAAGTGAAGCTTCTTGTGGTTGGACAAGTGGGATTTCCATTCCTCCAAGCCTTTGGTAATCTGCAAATGGGAATCCTTGCTACACAATGATACAATAAGGTGAGATCCTCACAGTGGTTTGTAAAATACTTTGCAAACACAAATAGAAGCAACCCACAAAGACTTATGATAATACTATGACAAATCTATCCCCAACAAAATACTTTGCTTGGGTTCTCAAAGTAGAACAATGAAATCAATGAAATACAATAAACATTGCAGAAATATTACCTCAAGTGAAACACCATGGAACAACACCAAGAACACACCATGAGAACACCAAGAGATCCTCCAAAGCTTCACTTTTCTTATCCAAAAATGTCGCTGCAAATTTGCAGCAAGATTACAAGAGAAACATTTGGGAGAGAGCAAGAGAGAGTGAGGAGAAATTTGGGCAGCATGAAGTTACAATGAGAGTTGATGTCCAAATGAGGAGAGGAGGGATTATTTCAAGGGAGAGAAGGAGATGAGAGCCCCCTTGTATGCTCTCCAAGTGTCATTCCATGAAAGGGATGACCCACTTCCAAGGGGGGCGCACCAAGGGAGAGATGGTCACACCACATGAGAGACGAAAGAGGTTTGAGGGGGTGGGAACCCTCTATTAGTGTTTAAAAATCCTCTCTAGGATCCAAGGCCCCCCCCCAAGGTGTGGGGCCCTCCCTAACCTTTGTTTTCAACATTTCTAATTTGTCATGAAGAGGGGGGGCTCCCCTCTCTCTAGGGAAACACATGAAGTTGCTAACACTTGACTTGGGGTTGTCCTTTCCTAGTGGATTATCACTTTCTCACTTAGGAATTACTTTAGGAAACAATTCCTCCCCCTTTTTCATGACTTTAGACCCTTTTACACAAATTTGGCATTTTTTTTATTTTTTTATGTCTGGAGGAATCAGCAACTAGTTGGGCACGTGCTCGCATTACACATGGCCGTGTTATCCAACTGCTACCACTATAACCTCCAGGTGTGCCACGAATCTCCATACGCGGCACATATTGTAATTCGGGGGGAATTGAACTCGAAACCTCATGGAACTTCATTTTCACGGCACTTGCCAATTGAGCTGCCCCCCGGGGGACAAATTTGGCATTTTTACTTTAGCCAATTATTCGCTAATTTTTTATTGATTTAGACTCCTCATGGACATTGTCCTAGCAAAACTTGTCCAAATGAGCTGAAACTTGGTCCAAGGGTGTAGGGGGTCATAATCCATTTAAATGAGTACCCATACCCCTACACAAAATCCCCAAGGACCAAATTTTTACTTTTTACATAAAAAATAATTAGAAATTTCCAATTAACGAGAAATTTTAATTATTAAAAACACCTATCAAAACTTAATGGAATTCCACGAGACTCTAGGAGATGTCTAGCATGGTCATTTACAACACTTCTATGTTGAAATATTGTAACTTCGAAGAATATTCTAATTATATTTGAGTTATTATCCTATAGATCAAATCCCCTTTTGTGGATTGATCATGTCAGGACTTGTATAAGACCAAATCCCCTTTTGTGGATTGGTCAAACCATATTTAGATAGTGGCATTTGTAAATTCGCCCCCTAGGGTTTATAAAGTGGTTTAACCACTCTTGGAAGAAGTCATCCCTACTAAGTGAAGAGACATAACCCTAGCGCCTCCTCAACGAGTATTTATAAGTGAGAATGGAACCTCACTTGTTCATTCAATCACTCACTCATCTAGTGCGCATCGTTTGAAGGCAGTTACAGTTGTAGGAGGAAGGAGAAGAGAGACGCATGCTCAGTCCTAGTTTATTCTTGGAGTTTTGGTCTTAGTCTTGACATTGTATTGGCAATCTATTATTGAGGAAGTTTTTGCTGGGTTTTTTCCCCCATGACGGTTTCCCAGGATAAAATGTTGTGTACCCTGTGATTGTGTTTCTTTCATTGATCCTCCTTATGCTGTTGTTTTGGAAATACATTGAGAAAATTGAAAATACCCTAATAACAACATTAATATTAACATTCTAGCCCTTAGTTACCTAGTGGGCTCGATCATTAGAACGCCCTTCACCACTTTAGAGGATTATTGAGGGAAAAACTTAAGTAATTAAAATATCTAAAAGAAAAATTAATTACCTAAGGAAAAAAACACTCGATGAAAGGAATTTCCTAATGATAAATTCCTAGGCAACTAAACCATTACAAAACTTGATCCGTGCTAACATGTTAAATTACAAAATTTCCCACGCATGGGAACGAACATTCCGCGGAGAAAAAGAGAGAGAAATAGAAGGTTTGGGGGAAAAATTGCCCTGTTGAGCCATAGGTCTTCAAACTTTGTCATGGCACAAGGTACATATCTTCAAGGTACATGATGTTGACACCTAGTTGGATAGGTCGTCAGCACCACCCAAGCACGTGCATCAAAAACCACCTCATGCATCCAAACAAGTGCTCAAAGACCTTATGTAACTTGGCAAGTTTGGGTATGGGAGGGTTGACAAAGCGACTTATTGGGTGAATCGTACCTCAAGTTTAGGAGTGTTTCCCAAGTGGACCCCTCTCTAGGTCATGTGGACAAGGTAACATGGATGGGGGAAAGAATTTTGGGCATGGAGTTCATGACGTACAACGGATCGTGGTGTCTCATTTATGGGTGTCTTCGTAGAGGTGTGCCATACCTTCGTTTTCAATGCAATGTTTTTCCAAGCCCATTTAATGCCTTTTGTTCTTTTAAGATCTTTCCAAGTTGAAGCCAAGGTCGGGCTTCTACCTAAGCATGAAAAAGTTAAAACATTGCCCACACATGCTCCAGCTTGGTTGGCATTTTGTATTAGTTATTTTTTACGGGTCCCATCAGTTTCTTAAGAGAGACATTTTATTGTCCTTGGGATCCCTGGGCGAGAATCTAGAAGGTCTATGATTGGATTTTATCTTTTTCTAGCTACCAGCCTCTAGGCCTTCAACCCCTTCTTCCCATGAAATGAGGGACAATCCCTTCTTGGGTTAGTACACCCGAAAATCCCAAAAGATAAGGAGATGAGGGGATTGAAGTGTGGAAAATGGAAAGTATGGTAGGGAATGGCACGATGAACTGTCAATGAGACCTCCCAGTAGAAAACCTATCCCTAAGGGTGACCACTTATCCATAGAAAATTTGTACGACCCTCTCTCAATCAAGTCGACCTTAGCAACACAAAAACGACCCAGAAAAATATGACTTCCATGAAGTGCTTACGACTCTTTGCGTCACCTGTACGACCCTCATTCAGATATGAAGTACAACCTTTGCAAATGTCAAGGAAGGCTACTCGATTCTCCTGCAAAATGTCTCTTCCATTTTCTCTGCACTTTTCTTCCACCAAACCCTCAAGAAAATCTCTTTCTCTAGCATAAATTCGCCCTCTCTCAATAATAATGTGCCCTAGCCACCAAGTCGATTTATTTTTTCTCAATGAGCAAGTGAAAACCCTATCGCCAAAGAGATCAAGGGCTGAGATCAAGCCTCTGTTAAATTTTTAAATTAAATAAAGTGCCAAGGCAAGTTTTTCTTTTCCCTAGGCGCCTAAGGGGGAGAAAGTGCCTAATGTGGGTCCTAGTCAAATTAATTTGTGAGATGAAAATTAAAATACAACTTTATGACTAAAGTGAGGGTGAGTGAAGAGACACAAAATCTCAGCCACTCATCTAATCTAATCTCAACTGTTAGATTAGAAAACCCCTCACCTTCCCTCATGAGGTCGATTAGGGCAAGAGGGCGCACCCATTCTTGGGTAGTTGATTCATTTTTTGAGAGAGCAAGAGAGAGAGCATTTTCGAGCAGCAAGAGAGCAGCCATTTCTGAGAGCTAGGGCATGCATTCCAAGGTAGCAAACTAGCACATAAATCGAGGCAGCAAACTAGCATAGAAATCGAGGCAAAGTACAGTCCAACAATTAAGGCCATACTATACAGATTTCGAGTTCCATACAATAGAGAAAAGGGCATGAATTTCAAGACAGGAAAGTATAGTCCATACTGTATGGATTCCGTACAGTCTATACGACTATCATTTTGGCACAGATTTCGAGCAAAAATTTCTGTGTTGTTTTCTGGAAGTTTTGGCACATTTCCCAAGGCATCCGTACAACATTAATTTCTCTATTTTTGGGTTAAGATAGTTGGCACAAATTTCAAGGTGGCCGTTCAGCAGTTTGGAAACACAGAAATTGAGGAGCAGACCTGTAAATCATTGCAGAAAATTCTGGGAAGAATTTTGAGGAGTTGGGTCATTTTCTGGTGTGAAGAATTGGCTCGGTTGTCGAGATAAGTTTGTCATTTAAATTTACGAAGATGAATATGCTGTAACAAAATTCTATGAAGCTCCTAAATAATAAAATTCTCCCTCTCTCACTGGTTTTCCCCTTGTGGGTTTTTCCAGGGTCAAAGTTAGACCGAAAATCTCTATCTATAATTTTTCTGAGTTTTGCATGCTGCTGATATTTTATTTCTGCACTTAAAACGATGTTTAGAATCCTCATGTTTCAGTTCTGAAGTTTATTTTCTGCTAAGTTTTTATATGCTAATATAAAACTGGGTTTGGGCATTTAACATTGTCTGAAAAATCAGCGTGACTGAAACTGGGTTGGGGTCTGAAATTTCAACATGGTATCAGAGCTGAGTTAAAAAGGAAGAAGAGATTTTAGCAGATAGAAAGTTGGGACATCAGTCACTTCACAGGGCAGATTTTTGAAGTTGTGATTTTCAGCAGAAAAAGGGTCATGGCTACTGGTTTGAGAGTTGAGGACAGACTTAATGGAGCAGCAATTTTTGGTGCTTGGAAGGAGAGGATGATCTTACTTTTGCAAGAAAATGAGTTGTGGGACATTGTGGAGAATACCACTACTCATCCTGTTGTGGTACCTACTAATGATACTCTTCTTGCAGCCTATACTAAGAAGAGTATCAAGGCTAAGAGATTTATTCTTGATTCCATCAAGGATCATTTGATTCCTCACTTGACGGGGAAGACACATGCCTATGAGATGTGTGAGTCTCTGACTAAACTGTACCAGAGTACAAATGAGAACCGGAAAATGGTTTTGAGGGAAAAACTAAAGAGCATAAAAATGACCAAGGCTGAAAATGTGGTCACATATCTTACTAGATTGACTCAGGTGAGGAATGATCTTGGAGCTATGGGGGAATCCATAGTTGACAGTGATCTTGTGAGAACAACATTGAATGGAGTCTCCAAACAATGGACTGTTTTTGTGGAGGGCATTGTTGCTAGGGAGAAGCTTCTTGGTTGGGAACGTCTTTGGGATGACTTTGTTCAGGAGGAGACCCAGAGAGGTTATGTACATGGCAGTTCATCTACTGTTCATGAGGAGGAGAATGTGACTCTTGCTACCACTATCAAGAAGAAGTTCAGAAAGGGTCCAAAGGGAGGACAGAAGACCAAGGGTGAAGGGAAGAAAGACATGAGAAAATTCGAGTGCTTTGCTTGCCATAAGTTTGGGCACTATGCAGGACAGTGTTCAAACAAGAAGAAGAAACAAACAACAGCTTCAGTAGAGGTGGAAGAGTTTTCCACCAAGTTTGACAATAAATTTTCCTTGATTCCATGTCTATCCTCGAGGACCACTACTACAGATGCTTGGTATATAGACAATGGTGCCTCTCGCCATAAGATAGAAAATCGTGAGCACTTGACAGATCTTACAGAGTGTGGAGATGCAGATGTAGTGCCTGGAGATGACCGGGAGGTCAAGGTGGCTAGTTGTGGGACCATATCATTTCGGAGAGAGTCTTTGCCTCCCACGACTTTGACAGAGGTTCTTTATGTTTCGGGCTTGAAGAAGAACTTAGTGTCAGTTTCTACTATTGAGGATAAGGGCTATGAGATCTTGTTCCGTGATGGGCAGGTGCTTATTTTCCCCAGAGGGTCTAGCATCACTTCGGCCAAAGTGATTGGTACTAGACATGAGAGGCTATACAAGTTCTTGTTCCAGCCAGTGAGAGCATTGATTCATTCTACCAGCAACAACAGTGACCTATGTGAGATCTGGCACAGGAGGATGGCACATTTGCACCATGGGGATTTGAGAGTTTTGAGGGAGATGGTGACGGGTGTTCCAGATTTCAGTTCAGAGCACCATGAGTTGTGCAAGGGGTGTGCTTTGGGAAAGTACACCAAGACTGCTTTTCCGAGCAGTGACAGTAGAGAAGCAAGGATAATTGATCTTATACATTCATATGTATGTGGCCCGATGTCTTTGGCATCGTTGACTGGTTCCCTATACTATGTTGTATTCATTGATGACTTCTCTCAGAAGTCCTGGATTTTCTTCATGAAGACCAAAGGACAGGTCTTCAGTCAGTTCCAAGAGTTCAAAGCTCTTGTGGAGAACTAGACAAGGAATAAAATCAGAGTCCTGAGATCGAACAATGGGGGTGGGTATACCTCCAAGGAGTTCATGGATTTTTGTGTAGGAGAGGGCATTAGGAGGGAGTTGATTGTTCCTTACAACCCGCAGTAGAATGGGGTTGCTGAGAGGAAGAATAGGGTCATTGTTAGGGCTGCGAGAGCCATGCTACATGATCAGGGGCCGCCACTACTTCTATGGGCTGAGGCATGCTACACTGCAGTTTATCTGCAGAACAAAAGTCCTCACAGGGCTATGGGGAGCATGACTCTTGAGGAGGTTTTCTCTGGGAAGAATCCTGAGGTGGGGCACTTTCAGATTTTTGGGTGCATCACTTATTCATATGTCCCTTCTGAGAAGAGGACAAAGATAGAGCCCATGGAAGAGAGAGGGATCTTTGTTGGGTAGAGTGAGACTTAAAATTTTTTCCGTATTTACCGTCCTTCCTTGAGGAAGACTGTCTTGAGGAGGGATGTCAGATTTGAGGAGGATGGAGCCTTTAGGAAGTCTAGAGGGACTGAGAGAGGTGAGCAGTCTTCATCTCAGATTCAGGTGAGCCTACAGTAGACTACAGTGACATAGATTTCAGGGCCACCAGCTTCGGTGACTACAGGTTCACAGGTGACAGGGCCACAGAGTTATGGTTCACAGGCTACTGGTCCACAGGTTTCAGGATCAGGCACTTCAGAGTCTACATCAGGATCATTGTCTTCAGCAGATGGGGTTGAGCAGGGAGAATCCCCTCCACAGGACACTACTTTAGAGAGGAGGAAGTCCAAGTGGCTACAGGATACTTTGAGGGAGGCACAGGGTTCAGTGGGGAATCCCAGACAGGCAGTGAGGGAGAGTAAACCTCCCGAGAGGTTTTGCAACGACATCGCGATGGTGAGCAGTATTCGGGAGTCTGAGCCTTCCACTTTTGAGGAGGCCTCTAGTAGACATGTATGGAGAGATTCCATGATGGAAGAGTACAATTCCATCATGAAGAACAATGTTTGGGAAGTTGTTCCTAGACCCGAGGGGAAGTTAGTGGTGACTTCCAGGTGGCTCTACAAGCTAAAGCATGTTGCGGATGGAAACATTGAGAAGTACAAAGATTGCTTTGTGGCTCAGGGGTTTTCATAGGTTGAGGGAGTCGACTATGATGAGACCTTTGCGCCGGTTGCTCGATACACTTCGATCAGGGTAGTGATCTCCATTGCAGCAGAGATGGGTTGGAAGATCCAACAGATGTATGTGAAGACCGCATTTCTGAATGGACTTTGTCATCGCACAGTTTGTAGTTTAGATCAAAGGCTAAATGATAGAGGCCAAATTGTCGTAATAGGAACCTTTCCCACCCAATGTCAACTAGCATAAACACACTAGAATAAGGTGAGGGAGAGTGTTGCAAAGGCAAGAGCACTATCAGAAAACCCTAAAAGTAGGATAGCCCTAGGTGTAGTTAACCTAGGCCTAGGATGTCTCCTCTCTCTTGATGTTCAAAAGGTACGACTAGCTTAAGGGAAGAAGAAAGAAGAGTGTAGCAAGGGCTAGGCTCTATCTCCCTTCTTCAGTGGCTGAAAATTTCTCTCTAAGGGGACATGAAACAAGGACCTACTTTTGTGATTGTCACCTAGGGTTTTAAATCAACAATTTTATAAGTAAATGCAAGAATATAAACCTACAACCATTCAATTAAGAAGTTTTGCAAGAAAAACACTTACATATGATGAAGAAAAGCATGTGCAAACCCTAGTTGTAAACCTTCCTTCAAGAGAAATGCCAAAATATGCCAAGAAATCCTTCCATCAACAAGTGCGCCTCACTTTAAAAGACAAAACTACCCAAGTAGGGCGCAAAAATCAAACCTCACAAGTGTGAGTTGTTGTGTTATGTTCAAATGAGGGAAAAACATCCTCAATATATAGTGTATTATGACCTATAATTAAAATTAGGTCACTAAAAATAGCCGACAAGGCTACAAACCAAAATCATATTGTTTTTACATTAAACTGTTTACTAAAACCCTAAATGAGCAAGAAGTGAGACGTCAAGCCCTCTTGAGGGAGACGTTGGGCCCTTTTGGGGCTAGTCCAGCATCCATAAGTCAAACGTTATCCCTTTCAGGGCTCCTCCAAGAAGCCACATGTGCCAGCCATCCCATCAAACTGCCACATGCTCAAGGTGATGTCAAGGCCTCCTGGGTGACGTTGTGGTCATCAAAGGAAACACTCCATCTGAAAAAGGGTCAACCCCCTAGGGTTGGGCTCAGCCAAAGTGTCCTGGATGAAAAGTCCTTCTTCTTCTCAAGTGAAATAGCTCAACCAATCACTATCCTGTCTCTGCCCCTAATGGGGTCACAACAACCATTTGATGGGATCTTCAGCCCCATGGAGGTCCAAACTAATCATCTCCTCATGTGTACTAGTCCACTTGGTACCTGTCTATTGGGCATGGTCCTGCACATCAAAAACTTCGCCCTCCATGGGTTCATTAGTCACAGAGATCATAGCAATGTTAATCATGTTTCATCATTAAAGTCATCAAACACATGCATAAAACCTTGATATATCATTCAATAGCTCAGAGACATTACAGAGACCTACAATACAAAGCTGAAGAAAAGGACAAAATACCCTATTGGGCTAGTATCCATAAGGAAAGGAAAGTCTCCAAGGGGTATCATCCAAGCCATGTGAATCAAGGTGATGTGGTCAAGGGATGTCTAGGATTATGGTAGAGTGAAAGCAAGGGCTGCATGGTTTTACCTGTGGGTTCCTTTGTAGAAGGTGAGTTGTACCTGTCATAGATGCAATTTCTTTCCAAGCCCCTTTTGCCTTTTATTCTTATCTCTACTTTGTTCTTTTCATTCTCTTTATCCAAGGACTAATCAGAGGACACTGCCTTGGTGTGGTGACCAGAGCTGATAGTGTTACCCACAAGTACCTTCACATAAATGATAAGGCTAGCTCATGATGAGACCCCCTTTCCCTTGGCCATGCAACCAAAGGTCACCGCCCTGGCGTGGTAACCAGATGATGGCAATGTCATACTTCTAAGTACCCATGAACATAATAGGTTGGCTCGTGATGAGACCCCCTATCCTCGTAATTAGGTCTTATTTTTTTATTTTTCTTGGGTCCCTCTTGTTTCTTTCTAAGAGGCCTTTTATTTCCTTCTCGGGGATCATTGGGTGAAGCATCTCTAGGTTTTATTTTTATGGCTTTTATCTTTTACCAGCTGCTTTTACCTTCTGGGCCTTTAGCCCCTTCTTCCCACGAGATAAGTTGCAACCCCACAAACAGGTCATCCTAATGCCCAGACTAGGGGAATGGGGCAGATGAGTGGGAGATAAGATGAAAAGTGATAATATGATGGGAGCAGACGATGGCTCTTCAGAAATCCCCCCAATGGAAAACCAAAACCTATGGGTACGGGCTTGCTAGGGCACCCTGTCAATCCCCCCAACCATGGTCAAGTGGGTCAATGTAAGATCCAAGCAGTTGTCAGAAATAAAAGGATTAAGATGCATATATCTAAAGGTTATAATGATAAAAAAATGACACATACCATGATACCTAGACCAATTACCTCATGAAGCAAGAGCCTTCTCCAATACAGGACCAGACCGATGGTGATGGATGCTACTGCTACTGACAAGACAAGTTTGATGAAAGAGAAGAAATATGGGACCTCCAGGGCCATGCTCAGGTCAATCCTGCTCTCGGTACTCCATGTCTAGGACCTGTGGGCCTCAAGACATGATCTCCTAGTCATCCCTAGAAATCGGGGATAACAATCTTATTGAGGAGGAGGTGTATATTGAGTAGCCATTGGGCTTTGAGGTGCATGGGAGAGAGTCTCATGTGTGTAGACTGAAGAAGGCATTGTATGGGTTGTGTTAGCAATAATTCTTGTCATAGGTTCGATAAGTATTCGGGTGTGAAAGTTGTACAAAATGCTCAAGCGACGCTCGGGAGAATTCTTGTTTTTTCCAAGTAACAAGTCAAGCGAGCGGGCGAAGTTTTGCCATCGACAGCCGAGATCTGTTCACAAAGTAGATCAATGGTTAGCGGGATCTCGGAGTTTCCAATTTACCTGGTATTTAGTGGCTACGAAGTCTCTTTGGTCCGGAGTTTGAATATAGATCGTCCGATCCAGTGGCGTGTGTCGCAAGGGCTGGCCATCTCGGCGTTTCACCCATCGCGACTCCAACACACAAAGGGAAGCTCTACTATTTCGCGAGACGCGAAGTGCCGAGAGCACCCGGGAACTCGGGCCCATAGAAGTGCCGAGAGGATCAGAGCCGTTCTTCAGAGGAGACACGTGGCGAGAGATCCCGCAGAGTCGGGGATCGGGAAATTGAAAGTCCCATGCACATGGAAGCAGGAATCGTGATATGCCGATATGCGATTTCTCGACGGAGCTGAGGACTATAGTGGAGTACAGGTGGCAGGATATCACAAGTCCGAAGGATGCGCGCTCGATGACATCGCAAACGTCGAAACTCCGATGGGGGGTTTGGCTACGGTAACGAGGGGATAGGTCATATGGATCATGCTTTAGCCGTTAAGGGCTAGCTTCTAGGAAGGGGAGCTCATCGCACATCGAGATATCGGGGATCCCGGATGCAAGGAGCTCGCACACTCCGAACTCGCGAATCCCGAATTCCTGAAATCCCGAAACATTCACCGTACCTCCTTGCTGCCACGTCCTATTCCCGTGTTGCGCCAACTCATATTTTCTTCCCGGCCCCTGTGTCTCATACGCCCGGCTCGTACACTACCCAAATCGCTTTTCTTTTACCCATCCGTCCACATGGCCTCTCCTCATCCCATATCTGCATCGGGCATGTCCATCTATCCCTGCCTCGTCACCGTCCGTTCGCCACTTCTTGTTAAGACCTCCAGTTACCATGGCAGCCTCCATGTCAACTCGTCAGTCCTACCATGATTTCTCCAAGAAAGACTCATATGGCAGAATATGAAGGTTTCCATGTCCTATATGTACGGAGTTGGCCAGGGCCTTTCCCAATCTCAGTGAAGCAGTTATTGCGGCATTTGATGGTGGTTGAACATCGTTTCCTCCATAAATGGAAAGTCCGGAATTGACTGTAAGTTTGTCAATTCTTTCTCAGGTCCTTTGGAATGCGATTGCGTCTAACTGAAGTCCACAACTGCCCAGAGACTGCAGGCGCAGTAAGCTTACAGACGTAATGTCTTCAATGCCATATCTCGATTTGGCTTCCAATATTTTTGTTCCAAGTATATGTAGGCATTTTGGCCGCTTTTGTAAGCATTGATGGTTGAGCTGAGCTCCCTGGTTGTAATTTTTTAATGAAACATTGTTGTTCTGGATATATATGAACTTTGGAGACTTCTTGTCTTATGAATGTCAGTTTCTCTCATGTCTTTGTTTACACTATGTTAGAGCAGCTCATAATTGGAGGATCCAGTAGAGCTGTAGCTATTATAGGATGATGTTGTAATGGATCGATGTAATAGTTACGAAGCCTTTAATCAGTTTCTGTGATTTCCTTAACGCTGAAATGACTTGGAATTGGAAGATCCAGTCAAGTCTTCTTTCAGTTTCGTGAAGCCCTGAACCAGGAGGATCCTGATATCAGATTTTTTCTCCTACAAACTGCTGCAAGCCTGTTGCCCAGAGCTGTTTGTTCACTTTCTCCTAAGTCTTCCACCTGTTCATCTTTAAATCAACCCACTGGCTGAAGTTAGGATTCCAGACCTCCTCTGTTCTTTACGTACCAGACTCAGTCCCTGAGTTACAGTGATACCTCCTAGAGCCATTATCTCCATTTGATCACCCCTTATAAACAAATCGTGACATAAAACTGATGGGCATTGGGTTCTGCTCCTGCAAACAATCCAGGAGTGACTTCTGACGCTAACATTTTTGACGTCGTTGTCGGGGACGGAATTGAAGATTTTTCCCTGGGTAGAACGACATTGAGCCTCTGAATCCGAAGGTGCATTGGATTATCAGAACCTTTCAGATTGCTAATTTTCACCTGGCGACTCCATTGTGACGACTCCGCTGGGAGGAACCTGCTCTGTTAATTATGGTTTTCAGAGGCAGGCATACGCGGTCTCACCCACAGCTGCCTCTAGCTACACCTGAAACCGATCTGGAGGCAGTGCTCAGAAAGGGAAAGGCCTCTGAAGAAGAAGTGTCCATCACCAAACCAGGTAATCCACCATATCCTTATGTTGGAGCTCTTTTTTCTCCCCCTCAGTTAGTTGACATGCATGTTTCTTCAGTTTCCCGTTTCTTAAATTTTGGGAGTGTTCCTGTTGATTTTTCCTCTCCTGGTCCAGGACCAGAGGGACAAGACTTTGTCAATCCCCTCTCCTTTGAAGCTATACCTTGGCGTAGACCCCCAACCTGAGAATAATTCCCCACTCCTGCACAGGAAGGAGAACCTACCGACTGGAGATCGGTAGCCTGTTCCTTGAATCACCTCTTGTTTCCCACCCCACTCCGGGATTTACCCTCGATAACCCCTTTGCGAACTCCTTCTCCTCCTAGCTCTCCCCCACCTAACATTCCGATGGCCGGTGCTAATCCCCCTCCAAACATAATGGATGCCATAGTCGCTGCCAGATATGCTCCCTTAATCTTACCCCATCCTGTGAATCCTCTTCCTACTGGAGATTACTTGAAATACATGCCCAAGTTCACTGGGGAAGGAGACATAACTGTTGAAGAGCACCTGGCTGCTTTCTACAGTTATGCAGACAACCTCAACATTGAAAATGAAGATGTCTGGATGAGAGTTTTCGTCCAGAGCTTGGATGGTGAGGTAAGAAAGTGGTTTAGAGGATTGGCTCCAGGGTCCATCGCTGGGATTGAAGCTCTAGATAGCGCTTTCCTGAGACAATGGGGAGACAGGAAGGATTTTATGTATTACATGACAGAATTAGGGTCTTTGAAGAAGATGGAAGGAGAGTCGGTGTCTAACTTCTCCAAAAGATTTAACAAGATGTATAACAAGATTCCTGCAGAGATAAAGCCCTCAGAAGCCTCTACCCAAATTTCCTATGCTGGTGCATTTGACCCTGATTTCTGCCTTTTGTTGAGAGAAAGAAGAGCCACCTCCTTAGCCCAAATGCAAGATGCGGCCATAGAAGTGGAATCCAACATATTAGCAGCTGACAGATTGAGGAACAAGACCGACCCAGACAGAAGAAAGGGAAGGTCAGAAGCCTCAACCTCTGGACCATTGGTGCCTCACCCTCAAGTGGATGAATTGACCAAGATGGTGAAGTCTCTATCTGCAGAGATGGAGAGGATGAGGGTTGAAGGGAGGCAAGCATATAAAGGCCCTCAGATCACCGAAAACAAGGGAGGTTTCAGGAGGCCGAACAATTCTACTCCCCCGAACGCGCAAAGAGAGAAGGGAAGAGACAGAGAAGACCAGAAAATTCAGGCCCCTTTTCAAAACAATTTTGTGGCTGAGGGAGAAGAAGGAGAAACAGATAAACTTGATCCTGAAATCCACTGCTTAGAAGACACTCCTACTTTTCCTCATCTCACTCAATCAACATATGATGAGTCTCTCATGGATAGTCAGCTGAATGAACTAAGCAAGGCAGACAAGGCTAGTGGCGGCCGAGGCAGGTACAACCTAAGGTCTGATAAAAAGACAGCAGCGCCTGACATGCCTGAGTAGTCCATTAGAGCAGAGAGACCTGCTAATGAAGTAGCAAATGGTCATAGAGGTAAGAAAGCTCAACCCCCTTGTCCCATTGTCCATAATCATGTTCCTGAAATAAAAGAAATTCCAAAGCCTACATTTTCTTCTAATTTTGAGCATGAGATCCAAAAGATCAGAATCCCTGTGCCTCTTACTGAGCTGATTAAACATGACGAATTTAAAAAATGCTTCTCTGAGCTTTTACAGTCTGAAACCTCATGCCTTCCCTCAGACTCCATAAACCTCCAAGACGAAAAGCCAACAGTTGTCCTAGGTCCCATGGTAGAAGATAGAGATGACTCATCCCCTCCCTTCTACACCTCTTTGAACATACATGACAAAGTGCTGCACAACTGTTTGATGGATTCAGGGGCCTCTCACAACCTCATGCCCAAAACTGTTATGGAAGATTTGGGACTAGAAGTTACCAGAGCCTATCATGACCTCTATTCTTTTGACTCCAGGAGAGTTCAGTGTCTTGGAGTTATTAAAGACCTGGTCGTAACCTTGTTTCAACTGCCTATGAAAAGCGTGGTCATGGATATCGTAGTAGCTGATGTTCCCCCCAAGTTTGGTATGTTGTTATCAAGATCTTGGATAAAAAGGTTGGGGGGAACCTTGCAGATGGATCTCACATATGCTATTATCCCAGTGTTCGGAGGGGAGCATAGAAGACTGTACAGGGAATCTCAATTGGCCTATATAATCAGTGATGAAGCCAACCCCACCAACCATCCTATTTTTTCCTTAGACACTGATTTAGGCTCCAGTTTACTGCAGCTCACCCATGCCCCAGAACCGCCTCTGAGACTCAGAAAAAAACCCACTATTTCCCCTGAAGTTCCTCTCTCCATCACCCCAATCTGGAAAATGTTCTTTGATGGAGCCTCCTCCCGAGAAGGTGCTGGAGCTGGAGTGGATTTTGTGTCCCCTGCTCAGGAAACCATATCTATGTCATACAAATTAGAATTTGAAGCTACCAACAATGTGGCAGAGTATGAGGCTCTTGTTCTGGGACTAAGGGCTGCGAGGGAAATGGGAATTCAGGAAGTAGCAGTGTTCGGTGATGCAGAGTTGGTGGTTCAGCAGGTCAAGAGCGCTTATCAAGCTAAGCATCCTCGACTCAGGAGTTACAGGAATGAGGTCTGGGACCTTGTGGAAAGTTTATTCTTGGCATTTAATATTTCTTTCATCCCTAGAGAGGAGAACACCTTGGCAGATTCCTTGGCTGCATCGGCTAGCAATTTCAAAGTGCCTCTGCCACTCAAGTTCAAATATGATGTGGAAGTAAAATACAGTCCCTCCATACCTAACAACGTCAAACATTGGAAGGTATTCGAGGACGATCTTGAGGTCAAGAGGTTCTTGGAGACCGTTGAGGAATTTTCAGAAATGCACATAGACCAAGATGTCGTCTCAGAGGAAGAGCCCGATGGGGGTGTTATCACTCCAGGAAACTACTTATGGTTGTAAACTAAGTATGCCTGGTAACTTAAGAATTCAATACCTTTTTAGCAAATGGATCGATGGGATACCACAATAACTCGATGGAAAGGTTTCTTATCAAATAGTTAAATGAGCCAGTGCTCTTAGAAACTGTAAATCAGATGATAAAT
>ML797886.1:104418-122134 GCA_009831015.1 Picea engelmannii
AAATAGAAGACTTTATTTTTGATTATTTCCTAGGACACACCAAGAAACCAAAATTTTTCTGAACTGAAAAAACTCAAAAATGACTTGAAGCTACTACTGAAAGCTATGATATCCCACCAAAACTCGGCCGAAAGGACGGTTTCTTTTTGGGAGTTAACAGGGGGTAATCTTCTGAATAAGATTGCAGGGCGTGACATTGTGCAGCTGCCCAGCAACCATATTCCCAGGGGACTCGTTCCTTTGGAAAGGCTTTTTGATAGTAACGATGTGTCGGTAAAAGGAAAGGTCTCGGAGGAGGACGTTGATACTATTCAGTGAAATATTGGAACCGAGAGCGAGCCCAAGTATGTCAGATTGTCAAAGGGTCTGGCAGAGGAACAGAGGTCCAAATATAGTGGACTTTTAAGGAAATTTGCTGATGTATTTGCATGGACCTACAAGGACCTCAAAACCTATGACACCTCAGTCATAGAGCATAAAAATCCATTAAAGGAGGAAGCAAAGCCATTCAGGCATAAGCTGAGGCAGATCAATCCCATGCTGCTACCTATCATGGAGAGAGAAGTGAAGAAGCTGCTTCAAGCTCAGATCATCGTTCCACTGAGATATTCAGAATGGGTAGCTAATTTGGTGCCAGTAAGGAAAAAGAATGGAGAGATCCGACTTTGTGTAGACTTCAGAAACCTAAATAGAAGCTCACGAAAGGATAACTACCCCTTGCCGAAGATGGAACATATACTGCAGAGGGTGACAGGAGCTTCTAGGATGTCCATGATTGATGGTTTCTCTGGCTACAATCAGGTCTCTGTTCTGCCTGAAGACAGGGAAAAGACAACATTCGCCACTCCATGGGGGACATTCATGTATGCCAAGATGCCATTTGGACTAATGAATGCGGGGGCGACTTTCCAGCGTGTCATGGACATAGCCTTCGTTGGGGAAAAGGACAAATTTGTGGTCGTTTATCTGGATGAAATCACAGTATTTTCAAAATCTGATGTAGAACACCGTCGTCATCTCGGGAAAGTTTTCCTGAAATGCAGAAAGTTTGGCATTTCATTGAACCCCAAGAAGTCTCTGTTTGCCATGAAGGAAGGAAAGCTACTAGGCCACATAGTATCAGTAGAAGGAGTCAGGATCGATCCCAGCAGAGTTGAGGTGATACAAGCCTTATCAATCCCGAGGTCTAAGAAGGAGGTCCAATCTTTCCTCGGTAAAATTAATTTCCTAAGGAGGTTTGTGCCTAATTTTGCTGAGGAAGTGAAGCTGATAACAGCCATGCTAAAGAAGGAGAATGAAGTAAGGTGGACCCCTCAATCGCGACATTCCTTTGAACAAATCAAGAAAGCCCTGGCTGAAGCTCCTGTGCTTATCAGTCCCGACTACTCAAAGGATTTCCTTATTTTCTCCTTTGCTTCACCTGACACAGTAGTTGTCGTTCTATTACAGACAAATGATAGTGGGTTAGACCAACCTATTTCTTACTTTAGCTGAGCATTGAGGGATGCCGAAGTCAGGTATGACACTATGGAGAAGAAAGCTTATGCTCTAGTAAAAACTCTCAAAGCCTTTAGAACCTACATCCTGCAGTCAAGGATCATCGCCTATGTCCCCTCGACTGTTGTTAAAGATATTCTTATTCATCCTGACATAGACGGGAGAAGGAGTAAATGGATAGCCCAAATTCTGGAGTTTGACCTGCAAATAAGGCCCACCAAATTGATTAAAGGGCAAGGTTTAGCCAAGCTGCTGGCTAAAGAAAATTGCCAAGATTTGGGGATAAGTTTCATCAATGGATGATCGGGCATTCAGTAGGATCGACTGTCTGACATAGATCATCAAAGGGAACCCAAATTGGCTCAATGTACTTGGTATAAAGATGTCATATACTTTTTGCAGGAGCTGAGACCTCCAGACGGCCTGCAAAAGAGAAAAGCAAGAGCTCTAAAGCTCAAAGCAGTCAGGTACTGCCTAATCGATCAAGTGTTATATTGGAAAGACCCCCTGGGAGTGCTTTTAAAATGCCTTAGTCCACCAGAGGCCGAGAGGATCTTAGCTGAATTTCACAGCGGCCTGTGTGGAGGGCACCATTTCTGGAGAGCCACAACCCATAAAATCCTCAGGGCTGGGTACTATTGGCCTACCGTATTTACTGATGCCTGAAAAAGGGTCAGATCCTGCATCAAATGTCAAAAATTTGCAGGAAAGAAGCAGCTCAGGTCTCTGTCGTTAAATCCGGTGGTGGTTTCAGGGCCTTTTCAGTAGTGGGGCCTAGATTTCATTGGAGAAATTCACCCTCCCTCCAGTGGGAAACACAGGTGGATCTTGACTGCTACAGATTTCTTTACCAAGTGGATTGAAACTATTCCCACCAGGAGTGTTTCTCACAAGGTAATCATTGGATTCCTGGAGGACCTCATCACAAGGTTCGGCTGCCCGAATAAGATTGTCACTGATAATGCAACCGCTTTCGGGTCTGTGCCTTTAGCCAAGTTCTGTGAGTAGTTCGGGATTAAACTGATTCACTCCACCCCATATTATCCGTAGGGCAATGGTTTAGCAGAGTCCTCCAACAAAAGTTTAATAAGAATCATCAAAAGGCTATTGGAAGAAAATCAAAGGGCTTGGAACTCGAAGCTTAAATTCACCCTATGGGCTGATCGGGTGACTACAAAAAGAGCTACAGGCCTCTCCCCTTTCCAGTTAGTCTACGGAGCCGAAGCTGTCTTCCCTTCTCAGCTAGCCATCCCTGTAGCGAAATTCCTCTAGGACCATCAGGAGGAGCCTGACGACATGATCAGAAGGATTCATCAGCTAGTAGAGGTCCAGCAGGCCAGGGAGCAGACATTAGATAGGATTCAGGACCATCAGCAGAAGATTAAGCAGATTTTCGACAGGAAGGCCAATAAGGAGCATTTCCAGGTAGGAGACCTGGTACTGAAATGGGATGCTCCTAAACAAGATAAGGGCAAGCACAACAAATTTGAAGCCATGTGGGTTGGGCCTTTCAGAATCTCCGAGGCTTTCTCAAACAACACATACAAGTTGCAAGATTTGGAAGGTGAAGAAGTTTTCAGCGGCCCAGTGAATGGGCATTTCCTAAAAAAATGTTTTGCTTAAGCCTCGGGTGACTCTTTTTGATTTGTAAATATTGTCCTTTTGTTCCTCTGTTCACTTTCATTTTTATTTTTGCGGCCTAATAATGACTCCATAGCCCAGCAGAAAGGCGACTGGAACTGCTGAGGGAGTTCTTAGAGCATCGCAGGGACGACTCTATCCCCCATGGAGCCTGATGTTAGCAATAATTCTTGTCATGGGTTCGATAAGTATTCGGGTGTGCAATTTGTACAAAATACTCAAGCGACGCTCAGGAGAATTCTTATTTTTTCCAAGTAACAAGTCAAGCGAGCGGGCGAAGTTTTGCCATCGGCAGCCGAGATCCATTCACAAAGCAGATCAACGGTTAGCGGGATCTTGGAGTTTCCAATTTACCTGGTATTTAGTGGCTAAGAAGTCTCTTTGGTCCGAAGTTTGAATATAGATCATCCGATCCAGTGGCGCGTGTCACAAGGGCTGGCCATCTCGGCATTTCACCCGTCGCGACTCCAACACACAAAGGGAAGCTCTACTATTTTGCGAGACGCGAAGTGCCGAGAGAACCCGGGAACTCGGGCCCACAAAAGTGCCGAGAGGATCAGAGCCATTCTTCAGAGGAGACACGTGGCGAGAGATCTCGCAGAGTCGGGGATCGGAGAATTGAAAGTCCCGTGCACATGGCAGCAGGAATCGCGATATGCCGATACGCGATTTCCCGACGGAGATGAGGACTATAGTGGAGTACATGTGGCAGGATATCACAAGTCCGAAGGATGCGCGCTCGACGACATCGCAAACGCCGAAACTCGGATGGGGGGTTTGGCTACGGTCACGAGGGGATAGGTCATATGGATCATGCTTTAGCCGTTAAGGGCTAGCTCCTAGGAAGGGGAGCTCATCGCACATCGGGATATCGGGGATCCCGGATGCAAGGAGCTCTCACACTCCGAACTCGCGAATCCCGAATTCCTGAAATCCTGAAACATTCACCGTACCTCCTTGCCGCCACGTCCTATTCCCGTGTTGCGCCAACTCATATTTTCTTCCCGGCCCCTGTGTCTCATACGCCCGTCTCGTACACTACCCAAATCGCTTTTCTTTTACCCATCCGTCCACATGGCCTCTCCTCATCCCATATCTGCATCGGGCATGTCCAGCTATCCCTGCCTCGTCACCGTCCGTTCGCCACTTCTTGTTAAGACCTCCAGTTACCATGGCAGCCTCCACGCCAACTCGTCAGTCCTACCATGATTTCTCCAAGCAAGATTCATATGGCAGAATATGAAGGTTTCCATGTCCTGTATGTACGGAGTTGGCCAGGGCCTTTCCCAATCTCAGTGAAGCAGTTATTGCGATAGTTGATGGTGGTTGAACATCGTTTCCTCCATAAATGGAAAGTCCGGAATTGACTGTAAGTTTGTCAATTCTTTCTCAGGTCCTTTGGAACGCGATTGCGTCTGACTGAAGTCCACGACTGCCCAGAGACTATAGGCGCAGTGAGCTTACAGACGTAATGTCTTCAATGCCATATCTTGATTTGGCTTCCAGTATTTTTGTTCCAAGTATATGTAGGCATTTTGGCCACTTTTGTAAGCATCGATGGTTGAGCTGAGCTCCCTGTTTGTAAAGTTTTAATGAAGCATTGTTGTTCTGGATATATATGAACTTTGGAGACTTCTTGCCTTATGAATGTCAGTTTCTCTCATGTCTTTGTTTACATTGTGTTAGAGAAGCTCAGAATTGGAGGATCCAGTAGAGTTGTAGCTATTATAGGACGATGTTGTAATGGATCGCTGTAATAGTTACGGAGTCTTTAATCAATTTCTGTGATTTCCTTAACACTGAAATGACTTGGAATTGGAAGATCCAGTCAAGTCTTCTTTCAGTTTTGTGAAGCCCTGAACCAGGAGGATCCTGATATCAGATTTTTTCTCCTACAAACCGCTGCAAGCCTGTTGCCTAGAGTTGTTTGTTCACTTTCTCCTAAGTCTACCACCTGTTCATCTTTAAATCAACCCACTGGCTGAAGTTAGGATTCCAGACCTCCTCTGTTCTTTACGTACCAGACTCAGTCCCTGAGTTAGAGTGATACCTCCTAGAGCCATTATCTCCATTTGATCACCCCTTATAAACAAATCGTGACATAAAACTGATGGGTGTTGGGCTCTACTCCTGCAAGCAATCCAGGAGTGACTTTTGACGCTAACAGGTTGAAACAAGCTCCCAGAGCTCGGTATTCGAGGATAGATGGCTATTTGCAGTAGTTGGGTTTTGAGAAGAGTGAGGCAGATCCCAACCTATACTTCATTGTGGTTGGAGAGGATCCTCTCATTATTCTACTATATATGGATGATCTTTTCATTACAGGGGCAGAGAGACTCATCAATAGCTGCAAGGAGAGCCTTGCTTCAGAGTTCGAGATGACATCCATTGGACCGATGCATTACTTTTTGGGATTGGAGGTTTGGTAGGAGCCTGGACACATCTTCCTGGGACAGGGGAAGTATGTATGTTACATTCTGAGCAGATTTCAGATGGGAGATAGCAGGCCCATGACCACTCCCATGATTACCAACTGGAAGAAGATTCATGCTTCTGAGTCACAGTTGGTGGATTCCACTTTGTATCATCAGTTGATCGGGTCATTGATGTATTTGGTCAATACCAGGCCAGCTATTTTTTTTGCTGTCAACACTCTCATTCAGTTCATGGTGGAGCCTAGGAGAGTGCACTGGATGGCAACAAAACATGTGCTCAAGTATCTTTGTGGTACCATAGATTATGGTTTGGACTATCAGAGAGAAGATGGAGTTCGTCTGGTTGGTTACACAGACTCAGATTGGGTAGGATGTGTTAGTGACAGGAAAAGCACTTCAGGGTGTTGTTTTGGATTGGGATCAACAGTTGTGTCTTGGTTCAGTCGGAAACAAAAGTCAACGGCTTTGAGTTCTGCAGAGGCTGAGTATATGGCGACCAATCAGGCTAGTTGTGAGGCCCTTTGGCTTCGCAAGATGTTGGTAGGATTGTTCGGTGTGCAGTTGAGGCCTACCGTGATTTATTGTGATAATCAGAGTTGCATTAAACTCTCAAAGAATCCAGTTTTTCATGATCGGTCTAAGCATATCGAGATTTGGTATCACCTCATCCGTGATTATGTTTAGAGAGGAGATGTGGAGCTACAGTACATATCTACAGAGGAGCAGGTTGCAGACATACTCACCAAGGCATTGGGCAGAGGCAAGTTTGTGTTTTTCAGGGACAAGCTTGGAGTGGTGAGTAACACTTTTCTCGGTATGAGGGAGTGTTAAATTTTTAAATTAAATAAAGTACCCAGGCAAGTGTTTCTTTTCCCTAGGCCCCTAAGGGGGAGAAAGTGCCTAATGTGGGTCCTAGTCAAATTAATTTGTGAGATGCAAATTAAAAGATAACTTTATGACTAAAGTGAGGGTGAGTGAAGAGATACCAAATCTCAGCCACTCATCTAATCTAATCTCAACTGTGAGATTAAAAAACCCCTCACCTTCCCTTATGAGGTCGATTAGGGCAAGAGGGCACACCCATTCTTGGGTAGTTGATTCATTTTTTGAGAGAGCAAAAGAGAGAGCATTTTTGAGCAGTAAGAGAGCAGCCATTTCTGAGAGCTAGGGCACACATTCCAAGGCAAAAAACTAGCAAAGAAATCGAGGCAACAAGGACAACATTCAAAGCAGGTCGTACTATACGGATTGAGTAGGCTGTACAACAAGAGGAGAAAGCACAAAAATCAAGGCAAAGTATAGTCCAGCAATTAAGGCCGTACTGTACGGATTTCGAGTTTTCTAAAGTAGAGAAAAGGGCACTAATTTCAAGACAAAAAAGTACAGTCTGTAGTGTACGGATTCCGTCCTTTTGGCACAGATTTTGAGCAGAAAGTTTTGTGTTGTTTTTTGGAATTTTTGGCACATTTCCCAAGGTGGCCGTACAACATTAATTTCTCTGTTTTTGTGTTGGGGTAGTTGGCACGAATTTCAAGGTGGTTGTACAGCAGTTTGGAGGCACAAAAATCGAGGAGTAGACCTGTAAATTATTACAAAAAATTATGGGAAGAATTTTAAGGAGTTGGCTCATTTTCCGGTGTGAAGAATTGGCTCGGTTGTCGAGATAAGTTTGTCATTTAAATTTATGAAGATGAATATGCTGTAACAGAATTCTCTGAAGCTCCTAAATAATAAAAATCTCCCTCTCTCACTGGTTTTCCCCTTGTGGGTTTTTCTAGGGTCAAAGTTAGACCGAAAATCTCTGTGTATAATTTTTCTGAGTTTTGCATGCTGCTGATATTTTATTTCTGCACTTAAAATGATGTTCAGAATCCTCATGTTTCAGTTCTGAAGTTTATTTTCTGCTAAGTTTTTATATGCTCATATAAAACTGGGTTTGACATTTAACATTGGCTGAAAAATCCGCGAGACTGAAACTGGGTTGGGGTCTGAAATTTCAACAGCCTCACTCTCTCAATGAGATGGATGGCCAAGATTAAAAGACCATCACTTAAATTATTTTCATTTTTAATTTTAGAAAAAATGCTCATTAAGTCAATATTAAAATATAACACATTTATTGTACTTTTTCTAAATTAAACTTAGAAAAAAGATTCAACCCATCAACTTCGCTAGTTTCATTGTCCCCCTCCATGCTAGGATGCCACCACATGGAAGAAGACCTTGTGGGTTATTCTTTTCAAAGGCGCCATTGGTCTTATAGTAGTGCTTTGGTTTAGTATATTTTTTATTAGATATTGTTCTTTCCCTTATGATTTAGTTGTCTTTAGTAACTTTCTAAAGAAAATTATGTAAAGTCGTGCACAACTGCAAAGTATAGGCTGGAAGGAGTAATTGTACAATAGCACTTTCCAAACTCAATGATTTGAGATTTCGATGATAACTTGTTAATTTGTGTTTTTGCAAGTGTGTTTTTTTCGGCAGTTTGGTCAAACTGTTACAAAAGCTGATTATTTAACTTTGAGAATGGGCTTTGTGACAGTAAGTATCTTCCTAGATTGGCCTTCCACCACTTACAGTTTATGCTTTTTCTACTGCACATCCATAGATAATTGAAGCTGAAAGTTTTATTATGATATTCTTTATGTTCATTGTTGACCATTGTCAGTAAATTCTGGATTGTCTAAGTAATAGGAAATGTTCTTTTTGTCATATTTTACGCACATAAGTGTAGACAGAAATGCACATAGCATAAGAGAGAGAATAGATTAGTTAATTATTGGGTGATGTAATGTCTCATTACATAGTAGTAGGAGAAGAGGAGTACATTATGTAACTCCCAAATACCTATTCTTTTAATCACTACATTTAATAACTCATGACTACGTAATTTTATTATAAAGTCTCCTAATTATGACCATTATATTTAACACCCTTCATAATGATCATATTACATATCAATCTAGATCCATCTTAACTTCATATTTATCAATTGTCAAGAGGGCTTAAATCTTTTGAGATGCAAACCTTTTTTAAAGTGCAAAACTTCAGGAAAGGTTTGCACCTCAGGGAATTTGATCCCTCTTGATGCTTGATAGATCAGTAGTTCAGATGGATCTAGGGAAATTAATATTAAATAAAAGCAGGTTAGTGTGTTTTTGTTTTTATTGTCTTTGTTCTTGTACTACTGTTAGTGTACATAATTGGATCGTCTGTTGTAAATGAAGTGGGAGTTCAATAATAATCCAAAATAGGTACATCTAGTTGTAAGAGTGTGAGGTTTTAAATATTTGTCATTTGTAGTTCAAAACATTGCATGCACCACAATGGCTTTATTTTACTGTTTGCTACCTTTTTGAAGCTTCTCCCATAAGAACGCCCAATTGTGCTTAAGATTGCTCTTGAGATGCCTGAGAAAAGATACTGTACCCCTTTTCTCACATGCTTTTGTTTTCGATAATTAAATAATTAGAATACAGACACTAATTGATAGTACAAATCACATTATGGTTTAGACAAAGGTCTAGTCTAAGTTAACATACTAAAACAAAATGTTGACAGACTGTTTTCTCGCGAGTCTCGATAGCAACCAATCAACCACCTTATTCAATAAGAAAATCTTTGCATACAAATACAAATATTGTTGGAATTTTAAAATTTGTAATATAAAACAATGCAATAATATAATATGAATCTATTTTAATTTTAATTTTTTCTTTCATTTTTTTTTCATTTTTTTTATCCCTCCGTGTTTAAATGTTTAATAAATTTAAGATTAAAATAAATCTCATGTAAAAATACGAAATATCCATACAATGTCATATCTTGGTAATTCATGTAATTCTGTTTCATATGGAAAGGGAAAGCACAAATATTGCAAAGATACTAAGAACATATAAAGTTTTGTGATTTAGGTTTCAAAAGCCTATAGATGCACTATTTCCTAATATGTTAAAAATTAGGTCAAGTCATTATTCCACTTGCGACTTGAGGGATTTTCCAGTCAAACTAATCTTAGCGAATACATTAGAAGAAGAACAAGGTTGCCGGAAAACGCACACTTCATGAATTGATGCATACAAGTGGTCCTACTAACTACACGAGTTTTACGAACAATGAAGCAATTTGAGTTTATGTATAAATAGATGCATTTCAAATTATATTTATTTGTGGATAGTAGATGACTGAGATTAAATCTGAGTTTGAGCATAACTGTTTTCAATCTATTCAAGGGATCCAATAGTTAAAAACTAACTTTCCCTTTATTTAATTTATTGTAATTATTGCTATATTAATGCTAATATATAAAGATTAGCATTGCTAATGACGTCGAGGGCCATAGTAGCTTGCATATTGATTCTCCTATCCTATCACGCAGTCCACATTATTAGAAAAAAAATGTTACAAATTCGATCACAGGCTGCAGCAGTATGCTTTTATAATAAGAAAATGTCGGATACCCATCAAAAAGTATGTTTTTATAATCAAGTTGTGCAACACAATATGGTAGCAGAAACAATGCCAAAATTAGTGAAGCTGGGCGCTATGAAAAATTTACCATAAGTTTCATGATGTCGTGCCTCCCATAATTTATATGCACAATTGAAATTTGTTGTATTAAGTGGACAATGTTAATTTTTGTTTTATATTAATTAATTTTGTTGAGATGACATGACATGTACCAGCATTAACCATATTAAGGTTATGTTAAGTTACAACATCTATTTCATACTGGCTTGTAGAGCACCTCTCAATGCAAAAAGTGCTTGTTCCAAAACATAAACACAATTTTTGGACAAGTAAGCTGTTTACAGTCCACCTTAAAATATGATCTTCAATTAGCAATTAGAGGTGAACTATGTTTAGATCAAATCACGTCACCATCATTTTATTTGACCATTGACTCGCTAGCTGAATGAAAGTCAATGTTTGCTGAGTAGTTGGCCTTTCCATCATTGACATAGAACTTGACTTGTTCACCGAACTTACCTCCTCCACATCTTGGCAGTTTTATTACCTCTCTAACCTACACTCAAAGATATTCAAGTCCTTGAAACCATCAATGAAGTAGACAAACTAAGAAGCCTTATTTATTGAACGAACAACCAACAATACAACATTCTTCAAATGTGATTTCACCACAAAAACAACAAGGCCTGATTGTGCCACACTTAACCTTCAACTGTAGCTAGGGAATCCCTCAAAGATAGAGTGAACAACCCTCACCAAGAACTTATAGTGAAAAATATCCAAGAATCCATCTAGCATGGATATCATTGTTGATCTCATAATCCTTTGCAACAAATGTTCCATGTTTGGTAATGGATAATTGACCTTCTTTGATATTGCATTTAGGTTCCTAAAGTCAACACAAAGCCTAATCTCACTATTCTTCTTCCTTGCTGTTAAATTTGGTAGCATCGACAAGTCATTCTCCAATGAGAGGCCATATGGGCCATCCTAAGACTACCCAGGGAGATTTGGAGAATCAACCAGTCTTATAAGGTATTGACAAAAGCCAGGGGGAACGTACAACCTCTGTGAGTCAAACCAAAAGTCAAGACGAACGAGATGCTATGTAAGTCTAATGCAAAAGTCAGGGGGAACGTACAATCTCTGTGAACATAGACAGTCTAGTGCAAAAGTCGGGGGGAACGTACAACCTATGTGAGCATAGACAAACTAGTGCAAAATTTAGGGGGAACGTACAACCTTTGTGAGCCTAGTCAAGCCTTGTGAGCCATGAGAAAAAGTCAAGGCATCTAGCAAAAGTTGGGTTGAATATAAAATTACTATGAGCTAGAAACAAACGATATTCCTAATATTGCAAATGATATAAATGTATTGATCTAGTGCGTTGGCACGTGTAACATTATCCACCATGAAGAGAAATTTGAATTGCCTTGTAGAGAGTCTAGTTGTAACTGAAGACTCAAGTCTAGTTCTATTTTTGAACTAAAGTGTAATGTTGAGTTGTAACTAAAGTCTCAAGTCTAGTTCTATTTTTGAACTAAAGTGTAATGCTGAGTTGTAACTGAAGTCTCAAGTCTAGTTCTATTTTCGAACTAAAGTGTAATGCTGAGTTAAGTCGAGCATGCTTTCACACCTCTATTTTGAGCCCTCCCTCCCCACTTCTCCTCTATTCCTTTATAAGTAGAGGTCGATCCCCTCTCCTCTACACAATTGCTATGCAGGGTAAAGGTGAATCATTAAAGGCTGCTATATAGAGGCGAATATCAGTCCATTAAAGGCTGCTATACAGAGGTGCATATAGAGGCAACATACCAGTGATGTAGGGGAGCATATAGAGATAGCAAATAGTGTTGTAGAGACAACATACAGAGACAACATATCAATGTTGTACAAAGGTACATATTAGCACTAAAGAGGCGGCCATATCAATGTTGTACAGAGGTACATATCAACGCTAAAGAGGCAGCATATCAGTGTTGTAGATAAGCATTTAGAGGCAACATATAGAGGTGCATATCAGTCAATTAGAGGCAGTTTCAAGGGCACATATCAGAGCTGATATATCTAGTCTTTGAAAGCAACTAGGATAAATCTATATCAGCAAGGTCTCTTAGGTCTCTGTTAGGTCAGAGTCAACTTGGAAAGCTCTTTAAGAGCAAAGTTTTCATGGTGGATGTTTGTAAGTGATCTTACATTATTAATGTAATAAAGGAATATCGTTTGTTGGGATTTTTCTCCCTGTACAGGGTTTCCCCAGGGTATATGTGTTGTTGATGTGCATGGTTATGTATCTACATGATTATTGCTATTCAATTATGATTCTATATTATTGAAATGTATTAAGCTGGATCAAAGTGTCGAAGAATTCAAAGAAATAATCCGCATAAGAAATCAAGCTCAAAATTTAACACTTGCCACTACAAGATTGGCTACCTAGGATAAATGTCTTGTGGGAGCTATGACCTTGGCTTGAAACATTTTTTGTAACTCTTTGTGAATAAGAGGTGCAAATTTAGGATTTATTTGTCTTAACTTCTATCTAAATGGTTTGGTATCTTCCTTCAAAGGAATGGTATGTTGGATTTTATCTCCCTTGTAAGCCATTAAATCATCGTACGACCAAGCGAAGATATCCCTATATTCTTTGATTAAATTTTCAATCTCTCCTCTTTCTTCGCTTGAAGTACTTTTTCCTATCTTTACGAGCTTCAGGCTACCAAGGGATCCTATCTTGGAAATTTCCATGGAGATTCACAAGGGAAGAGGTGGTGTTTTTCTACACCTGAGACTATTCTTTACCTCTTACCCTCTTCTCCAAGAGACCATGCAATATTCTTCTGATCTTTCATTTCCTCAGTCCTCGACAAGCAGTGAGTCTTTATGCACAGATGAAGATGAGCCTTCATCCACACATAGTATCCCCCTTCAGAGATGGATTGATCAGTCTTGTGGCTACACTTTCAGGTAGGATGATCAAGCTGATGGATTCTCTTTCCAACACGATTTCCTCCCTCCCACCCATCTTCATGAGTTTTATTTTATGATCGATTATGTGTGTTTATACTCATGATCATTATGTGCTTGAATTATCTTTGTTGTATTATATGATTAAGAATAGGGGGGGATACTTTGTTGAGAAGATCAAATGGTTGCATTGGTTGTATGACTTCACCTGACATCATCCAGCACGTGATCCTTAGGGCCCCAAGGCCCCAGGTAAGTAGGTAAGTCATCTTGATTCCCTGCATTTGCATCTTGATTTCTCATACTAGTTTAGATGCATTTCATTTTCATTTTACTCTACTTGCATATTGATTTCATGCTTAGTTTAGATGTTTTTTGAAAAAAAAAATTTTTTTTTTCTAGTTTAGTGGATTTGGATTATAATCATATGAGAAAAAGGATGAGTAGGTCATCCTACACTTGACAATTTGATCTTTTCTTGCAGGCACAGGTCTACCAGGAGATGTTGTGGTTCTCATGCACTCTACAACAAGCACATGTCCCCAAGTAGGAGCCAGATGTTATCCCCATTTAGTGGATAACTAAGGAGATGATGTCTCGAGGCCCTCGGGTTTCAAATATGGAGTGTCGAGAGACTACATGACCAACAACACCCTTTGCATAGATGGAAAACCCACTCACCACCACAAATGGTCATGAGTTTGCAGATGGCATCCACCACATCACCTAGCTTTCAGAAGGCAGTGGGCCTTGCTCCATGAGGTACAAGTCAATATTATGGTGAGCATCATTTCAATATTTAAGCCATTTGATTATGTTGTATCTTAGATTGCTCTAGATTTCATGATATGTGCTTGTACATTATGTATTTTTCGCTGCTTCTCCTTAGTGGTTGACATTGTGCCCTAGCAAGTGGTTTTCCTTGTTGATGAGTTTGCTACTGGGAACTCCCTTAATGAGCCATCGTACCGTTCCCGACCATACTTACCACTTTCTATCATTGTTCCCCTCCATTTCCTTATCTCTTGGGATTTTAGGGTGTATTGACCCAAGAAGGGGTTGTCCCTCATTCTATGGGAAGAATGGGCTAAAGGCCCAGAGGGGTTGATGCTGGGTAAAAGATAAAAGCCTTATATAAAACTTCCAGATGCTTTGCCTAGGGATCACCCAAGAAAGCTATGAAATGCTTATCTTTGAATAAACAGGGACCCACAATATAATAAAGAATGCTTGAAAGGTTAAGTTGAAGGATAGGAGGTCCTATCATGAACCGACCTATCACGTCCATGGATATCTAGTGGTATGACATTGCCATCAACTGGTCACCAAACTAGGGCAATGGCTCTCAGTTGCATGGTTGAGAGAAAGGGGGCCTCATCACGAGCCAACCTTCTCATTTCCACTAGGTGTTTGTGGGTTACATTGCCATCATTTGGTCACCACGCCAGGGCAGTGACCTTCAATCTCTCCTTATGCTATTATGAAAGAAAATACAAAGAAAGAAAGATAAAACGCAATTGATGGGCTTGGAAAAAGTGCATTGCGGATGAAGGTACCACACACCCTCTACAAAGGCACCCATGAATGAGACACTACGACCCCTTGTATGTCATGATCCCTATGCCCACTGAGTCTTGACCCCTACCACTTCATCAAATTTACATGGCTTAGAGAGGGATATCTTGGAAGCTCTCCTTGACCTAGGGAAAGACCTACCCAATAGGACACCTCGTCAACCCTCCCATATTTAAGCTTGACAAGTCGCATAGTGTCTTTGAGTTGTTAATTATTTGATATAGTGATGTTTGATGCACATGCTTGGATGGCTTATTTATTGATTGGATTCACTTATCATGATGTTATGACTTGAGATCCTTGGAGGGTGTGTTCATTTGTCTTTGCAGGACCTAGTTGGTGGACAGTTTTGGGAGAACATGCCTAGCTTGGGCTTCCATGGGGCTACAATCCCATAGGTTGGTGGATGCCAGGGGTTCGCATGCCAGATGAAAGAGATCATACTTGGACGACATTGATGATGACTTGGACAACCTATCCCACCCCTTACTTGCCAAACGATTTTCCCAGGAGGGGAAAAACGTTCCACTTTTGAGCTTGACGTCATGATCTTGGGAGCTAGGGCATGGTGGTGAGGTGCCAGTCTTTGACACATGGATGCTTGAGGAGGAGAAGGGTCTTCACTGTTAGAATTATGGTAGTAAAGCAGAACAAAAGTATTTTTTATTTTTCAATGAGGATAACAACTAGATCTTATATCTAGAAAACAACTCTACACTACTTGAATAGAGAAAAACAAGCATGTGTGCTCAGATCTAAGATAGTTGAGTTATTTAGCTAAAGAGTAGATCTATAGTAAACATTAGTTTTGATCTTCAATGTTGGAATAAAACTTGTACAGATCTATAGATCTAAACTAAGAATGAAACACAATTTGATCATGAACAACAAACCAAACTTTAGAAACAAGAAGTAAGAACAAAACTCAACATACAGTCCAGATTTGATAACAATCAATGCTGATACATAGATCTAGATAAATCAAAGAAAAAACTCAAGCCAAAGTCCAGATATGATAAACTGAATAGATGACTTATCTTGCCCTGAAGTCTTACCTTTGAAGAGGTCACAACCACACTCTAGAGATGCAAAAACATTTGTATTTATGCTCAAACAAAATCTAGCTCATAGATCCACCATATAGGTTGGATCTCTTGCCAAGAGATGAAGAAATTTCTTTCCACCAAGGGGATAGGGCCACAAAGACTTCACATAGTCAAACCCTCACACAAACAGTAGATAAAACACTCAAACCCTCACACAGAACTTCTATGGACAAAACCCTCACAAAAGGTAGCTTAGGGAAAGTCAAGGGCTACAGGAAAGAGGTCACGGTCTGATTAGGACTACAGTCACCTCACAACAGTAGATAGAGGCCACACCCATAGTTGAAGAGAAAGGGCCGCACCTACAACACTCCACAATAGAAGACAAAGGGCTACACCCACAACTGAAGAGAAGGGGCCACACCTACAACACCCCACAACAGGAGAGAAAGGGTTGCACCCACAACTGAAGAGAAGGGGCCGCACCTACAACACCCCATAGAAAAAGAGAAAGGGTTGCACCAATCAATAGAGAAGAAGGGGCTGCACACACTGCAGACAAGGGGAGACCGCAACACTCAAGGCCAATACTCCAACAACAGAAGAAGAAAGGCCGCACCTACTAGATAGGAGGCCACACCTACCAACCACCACTCAACAATAGACAAGGGCCACAGATCCAACACAACAGTCCTCTAGGGTAGCCGCATCAATAGAGAGAATATCTGCTCACACTAGAAACATAAGAGCATAACAATAATAATGTGTATTGTGAGGGGTAGTGGGGGGGTTTTATTTATAGTTTAGGCTAGGGTATAAATTAAATTAAAATAATAATTATTAAAAATAACATGTTTAAATTAAATAATTTAAACATGGTATAATTAACATTTTAATTTAAACTTTATTTAACCCTTAAGACAAAAACAACATAAAACCCCAAACCAACACAAGCAAGGGTAAGGGAGGGTTTAGGAGGGTTTATAAGGTGGCAATACTTGTTCATTCATTTTCAAGGTGACCTTATTACTTTATCATCATTGCATATGGAACACATCCCTTATGTGGTCATGCCCACTTTCAAGGAGGGTTATGCACCAACAAAGTACTTGATCGAATATCAAGTTGCCCTAGAACTTTTCTGGGGTCTTATCCACCAAGGTCGAAGACCAAGGATCAACCCATGCCCCAGGCATGGGTACCCTGGACATTTCTAGGGGCCCTAGACATATCTAGGGGCTTTAACTACTTGGTCCTAGACCAACAACCCTAGTCATATATTGGGGGCCCTCTCAGGGGTGTTTACTGCTTGGTACCAGACCAAGAACCCCAACCACCTACTGGGGGCCCTCTCAGGAGTCTTATCCACCAAGGTACAAGACCAAGGATCAACCCATGCCCCAGGCATGGGTACCCTGTACATTTCCAAGGGCCCTAGACATATCTAGGGGCTTTAGTTGCTTGGTCCCAGACCAAGAACTCCAGTCATATACTGGGGGCCCTTACAAGGGTCTTTTGCCATGGAACTGATTGTTTGGTCCCAGACCAAGAAACCCAGGGGTGCACTTGGGGGCCCTAGATCTTAGCTAGGGTATTTTCCATCCTCCCAGAGAATGGCTCTTGCAGCTGCTATAAATTTAACACTCCCTCTCAGCAAGAGAGGCATTCTCAGCTACACCAAGCTTGTCACAAAAGTATACAAACTTTGTCAGGGACAGTGGTTTGGTGAAAATATCTGTTGTCTATTTTTCTATCGGAACATACTGAATGCTGAGAACGTTCGTCTAAACCATTTACCAGACATGGTAATATCTCATCTCAATGTGTTTTGATTTGTCGTGAAACACTGAATTCTCGATGAGCTTTACACAACTCTGATTGTCACAGTGAATGATTGTGGGTTCAAGCTCTGAATTGAACAAGTCGACGAGTAGCTTCCTAAGCTGTTATCCTCATTTTTGGTTATCAAGATGATGACATGATAATGACATGGTGATAGAAGATCTAGCTCTTCTTTAAAGATCATTTTCATGAAAAAAGTTACACTTGTCAGTTTCTCAAAATCACTCTTTTGGAGACAGTACG
>ML797886.1:128794-145170 GCA_009831015.1 Picea engelmannii
TTCAGTTAATATAATATATGAATATGTCCCTTTCCCATAATGATGATATCACATTATTATATGATTCCTTGATCACATGTATAGTCTAGAGTTTTGAATATATTAATCTCTTTGTTGTGATTGGTTTGTGTTGTCGTGATTGGTCGACGCAAGAGCATCGTAGCAGAGCGGGGATCAACAGAGATAAGGAGAGCTTTCATAAAGTAAGTATATCATCCTTCTTCTCTTGTCCATTCAATACTTTAGAACTAGGGAAAGAGTAGTATTCTGTCACTGTTTGTTCCAGATCCAGGTGGATCTGGGGAGATCGGTTTGTGTCCGCACTTACGGATTTATCCTAGAACATAAGCCACACTGCTTTTCTGCTTGTAACAATGTATTCTAACTCTCCAGTGCTTTGGCCTATGGAGCCCTGTTTCTTGCTGGATCAGGAAATCATTTCTGAACCCAATCCTGTAGCAATATCTAGAAGTTCTCTTCCGATTCACTGTATTGCACATCCAAAATGAATCTGTAAAACCATGGAGCATTACTCTTCCACTGGAAACATATCTCAGAATATGCTTCATAGTAACTATATGTAAATGTTTTGGTTCACACATGAACTGGCAGAGAACATTTACCGCATCATAGATGTCTGGTCTTGTATTTAAGAGATAAATCAATGATCTGCCGATATAAGGTGGGATCTTTTGGATCTGAACCTGTGGCCTGATCTCGTAGTTTCTTTAGATTAGAGATCATTGGTGTACTCATGGAATTGCAGTCAATCATGCCAAATCTACGAATCACATCAACTGCATATTTACCTTGTGAGAGAAATATTTCTCTTGATTTCTGCCAAAAACTCCAAGCTCAGAAAGTAATGTAAAAGATTCAAGTCTTACATTCCCACTTCTGCTGAAGAGCTCCCTCTTATTCTGAGTTATATATACAAATTTCCTTTCCTATAAGGAACAGATGAAGATTTTGGACAATCTTCATATAAGGATGAAACCAAGACTCTGTCAATACTTTCATACCGAGCTCTCGGAGCTTGTTATAGTCTATGGGAATCTTTCCCATGGATAGCCTCTTGCTTCACTGTTAAGAAGTATCCAAAAAACAAAATTGCGACAAAGGATCCTGATGGAAGTCAGGGTCTAGTCATAGATAATCCCTTCTTTCACGAGTCACAACTTTAACCTCAATACAACCATCTGTTGTAGGCTTTATCTCATAATGCCAATTGAGGTTACCATTGATTTGTCGCAAGGTATTTGAAACACTAATCATACATCATTCTTTTCTATCACAACATCTTCCCACATTTCAAATGTGGAAGGTTCTGAATCAATCACAAGATTCAATTTATCTGTAGGGCCAGAGTACTTATCTGGTTTCTACTTTCTTTGAAAAAGATGCCCTTAGATGCTTGAAATATTTTTTGCTTCCTTTAGTATTTCTTGACACCAGGCTGGTTTCCTTTTAAAGAAACTAATAGTGTCCATGGATTCTACTAAGTTGCTAGCTCTGTTGTAGGTCAAGGACTAATTCATATATAGGTATTTCTCCCTCTGAGTCTCATAACATGTTTGCCTTTCTGTCATATGAAAATTGGCTCCCTCTGAACCTATACAAACTTTTGACTCTGATCTGGTGTTCATATCGTTTCAAGATGTTCTTGGTGTCAGTACCAAGTTCAATATGTAAAGTTGAGTCAGACTTCAAAGCTCCTATGCCAATGGTTCAAAAGAAAGGAGATAGGGTTCTCAAAAAATACCCCAACTGTTGGACTCTTTAACCAAGAAAAAATAGCCCAAGGTTATATGTTTTCTTTCATAATGGACCAACAGACAGCTAGGTTTCCAAAAAGACTTAGCTTACATCAAAATAAGAACAACTTCCTTGGTTATATAACAAGAATACACATGAGTAAAGTTGACAGGAAAGTAAACATATCTCACTTGTGTTATTTGTAGTCACAAAGAATATCCATGAAACTTGTTTAGGCTTTAAGACATACTTGAACTATACTTTGATAAGAATTTGTTAGTTCAAGTAATTCCAATATTTTTAAGTGGTTATCCTATGGATAAAGCAAACGTCTTAAGAATGAGACCAAAAAACGTATTGACTAATTACGTTCTTACAAAAGTCGGCCCACACATGTTTTTCCTCAAAGCCAAGTATCAATGATGTTTCCAAGTTTCCACCACTCATGTAATGTGGTTAACTTTAAGGCTTGTGTAATTTTTTAGTACAAAAACATATTAAGTTCATAAGGTGTTTTCATTTACACAGTTTAAAAAATCTTTTACCAGTAGTTCTGTTAAAGCCATTGTGTTTTACCAAAAGCTTATTAAATGGAAGCTGAGCACTTACCAAGCATTAGTAACAATAATATTATAAAAGCCTTAAACCTATCACATATCATTTTAAGATGATGGTTGCATTTCCAAACATCTGTATCAGACCTTTGACTAACACGACCTACCTCAGTAGTGAGAGAGAGGGGAAGAGTTTATCATTAATTTTCAGTTTAAATAGGAGAAAAGAAAACAATCCTGGAAATCAATAGATGATCAAGGGTAAACTAGAGGATTTACTAAGAGTCCCTTCCAGAGATAATGGACCCTAGCCTCTAGATTTTCCTAACAAGGAAAACTCTCCCAACTCACATTTGTCACCCCACCAAAGATCCAAACAGGTATTCTTTGGCACCCAAACTTGCATCTCACAAGTTACAAGACAATAAACAAGAGTCTTCATGTCAATCAGTCAAAAATAAAGAAGTAATGAATATCTTCTTGTCATAGGGGTAGTTCCAGCAGAGAGAAACATGGTGAGGTGAACGAGCTTTGTTAAAACAGAGGCCAAACTAGAGAACTCAGCTCAAGTAGAGCTTGCCACAGTCATTCAGATCTTACTTGCCAAATAGAAACAGAGTTAACAACCTCCAAAACTTTCCAAGTCTGTTAGTGGCACAAAGATTTAAATAAGTAGAAACAGTTCCCAAGGAGTACCTTTCTGTTGACAAAGATATATGCTAGAAGAGGTTTCTAAACCAATTCTGATGCTTGTAGCGTAGCACGTAGAAAAAGGTTGTCCGATATCATTCTTGGACCTTTACTAACAATGCACAATGAAGAAATTGAACTTTCTTATGTTCAATTTGTTCTAGTCATTTTCTAACAGTTAGAATGAAAATAATCCAAGTTCCTTTTCAAAGCATACATGACCAATAAACAGTTTCATTTTCAGAAGAGGTAACAGGACTGCTAAGGATAGTGAATGTATGCTCACCTTGTAGCTAGCCAAAATTGAAACCCTGTTTCCTTCTCAAATCTACACAAGAAGCCATTCCTTACTTCTGATCTGCAAAACAAACTTTAAGAAGAGGATCTTTGCAGGCTCAAGTCTGCAAATCTTGAGCTCTTTTCACGCCCTAATCTCTGATACCATGTTAGAATTAGGGTAGTAAAGCAGAACAAAAATATTTTTTATTTTTCAATGAGGATAACAACTAGATCTTATATCTAGAAAACAACTCTACACTACTTGAACAGAGAAAAACAAGCATGTGTGCTCAGATCTAAGATAGTTGAGTTATTTAGCTAAAGATTAGATCTAGAGTAAACATTAGTTTTGATCTTCAATGCTGGAATAAAACTTGTACAAATCTACAGATCTAAACTAAGAATGAAACACAATCTGATCATGCACAACAAACCAAACTTTAGAAACAAGAAGTAAGAACAAAACTCAACATACAGTCCAGATCTGATAACAATCAATGCTGATACATAGATCTAGATAAATCAAAGCAAAAACTCAAGGCAAAGTCCAGATCTGATAAACTGAATAGATGACTTACCTTGCCTTGAAGTCTTACCTTTGAAGAGGTCACAACCACACTCTAGAGATGAAAAAACATTTGTATTTATGCTTAGACAAAATCTAGCTCATAGATCCACCATATAGGTTGGATCTGTTGCCGTCCTTATACACACTTGCAAATGTGAGCTTGAGTTCGGCTCACTTAGTGTGTCCTTGGAGGCACAATGCCTAGGGTCATAGCCCACGTTGTCACTTTGATCGAAACCTCTTCTGTCTAGGCTCACTTCTAGGGAAGCCAAAGGGGGTAGACCTTAGTTACTAGATGAATTAAATTAGATTCTAGGAGTTAGTTTTAATTTGTTAAGGTTAGAGGGGATTATAATCCTAAGATGCTAAGGCAACCATGCAGTATGAAAATGTTAGCATGAGAGTCAAGTCCTTTCCCTAGGTCAACTAAGACTAGTGCCTAGAAATTGGGTAAGGGGTCAACTATGTTAAAGGGTGGTTCTTTACAAAATATTACAAGTTACAAATTTACAATAAAGAATAACTCAATAAAGAATATTATGTACATTCACTTACAACATTTACAACTTAAAGAATGATAAATTACAACAACAATCTAACCAAGTGTTTGTTCAATGTGTGCATGATATAGAAGATTTGAGCATCAATCACATCATCATTTACACTAGATCATCAACATATTACTTCATCAACAAGATTACCAAGATTTAGAAGAACCAAGCACAACTTATTATGAAGAAACGAGGACAATCTACACTCTTTGCTATCAAACCCGCCAAATATTATTAGATGTGGCCAAGGGTTTAGTAGTTAGGATTTTCTTAAGGATTTTAAGTTTATTGGATTTCACCAAAGCCTCCTCCTCCTGTTGCCAAATAACTGTCGGGTGCTCAAGATAGTAAGGCAACGAGGCCCACCCTAGCTTTCACGGTCAACCCTGACAGTAAGAGTACTTCCCGGAGAGGACACCCACCTGGAGCACCACGGGACAGTCCCCTACCACTACCCTCTGTTGTTTTCCTCAAACCTGTTTTAGATGGTGGAGATGGTGGTCTAAGGTACCCTAAAATAGTCTATTAAGTATATATAACAGTTAGGTAGAATTTTAGGTGATTACAAGAGTGTTTTGAAAGCTTTAAAGTACTTTTAATGTGCAAAATAGTGAGATGGCCGAAACTTCAAATGCTTAGAAATGTGTTGTTAAAGCTTCAACTATAAAGTACATCAACACATAAGAAGTAAATGAGATACAAGGCTTAAAGAGATAGATACAAGTAGATCATATGCACATCACATTAAGAGATTAGACACCATAGATCCAATGGCAAGAACAACTTGCCTTATGAGATGAAAAAGAAAATTTAATGTGTTTGCCAAGTTAAATCATTCAAAAGAACTCAAGCCCAAGACGTGGCTATTAATATATATTAAGCAATGAACACAATAACCACTTATTATTTAAGCATCACAAGAGATATTAAACATATGATTAAGATATGTGCTTAAGAAGATTTAAGAGCTTGAATGAAAAATAGATCTAGTAAGAGCAAGATAGATATTAAGTGTGTTTCCCAATGGGCTTAAGAGATGAGATCTAATCTAAAGCATAAACATCAAAAGCATTAACCCATTTAGATCAATCACATAACATGAAAAAAATAAGTTTAACACTTATCCTTACCTCTTTGGGGGTTTCTCACCCAACTAGGTAGGTTATTAGTTATCTTGTCTTAACTTGTTAGGGTTTTCTTAGATCTTATTATTAGGATAACTTAGCAAGAGATGAGATAGCAAGAGAAGAAACCAAAACAACAAACTAAAATGACAAGCTAAATCTACAATCTATCTAGAACTACCCACGTGGGGTTGAGAAGGTGCCCACACCTTCTAAACCTCACGGCCAAGCTAGAATAAAAGCTCAAAAAAAGTGAAATGCAAGCTAGATCTACCCACGTACTAGCCTACCCATAACCTTGAAGAAGAGGGGAGGCCGTACCACTTCCCCTCTTACACTTCAAGCTCAACCTAGCAAGCAAACAAGAAGAAAAGATGCACTACTTAAGCTAGAAAAAAGGTAGAGATATACGAAATAGCTACCAACTTCCCCCAAGGGGTTGTTGAGTGTTGTATGTGTCTTTTTGGGGCAGCCAAGAGCCTCCTATCAGATCTGATGTACCTATTATAACAGCAAGGTATTCTTGCTAGGATGGCTACAGACAACCAAACAAAGTTAAGGAAAACCTTGCCCTTTTGAGACAAGGACTTTTCACAAGACAAGATGTAGTTTTAAAATATTATTGATCTATCTAAAAAAAAGTATGCTAGCTGAAAAGTGAGATGGACGAGCAACAAATAATAGAGCAAAGTAATAATCAAGATGGTTGAAGTATGTGAAGCCTCAAGAGACCCTTCCCTTCTAGAAGGTCTTCCCAATGAGACCTTGAAAGCTAACCTGCAATCTTCCTTCAAGATCAAGCAAATACTAGATAGAATGTTAATGCAATAAACATAAACGACACTTCAATCTAAGCTATGCATCAAGATTCATAGGAAAAAAGGGCATACGCACCATCTAACCTACCTAGATAACACTTTATCCAAGATGTAATATTGCATGAATCAACAAAGGAAATTATACAACGTTACCTCCATATGCATAAGAGAAGCAAGCATACACATTACTCTTCTTGTTTTCCTCCAAAGCTTCTTGAATTTTATTACCCAAAGAAATAGATCTTGGAGAGGAATACTCTAAAACCTAAGAGCTAGAATGACATGAAAATGTATGAAAATGACAAGAGAGAGAGAAAAATCAAGTAGCATAACAATAGCTCAAGATATGGTGAGTTGGGAGAGAGAAAAGAGATCTATTTATACTTGGAGAGGCAAACCTACCTCTCTTGGATCTAAGCCAAGTGTCCACCACCAAGCAAATGAGTAGATCTCAAGGCTAGGGCACACCTCCTAGGGTTTGCACAATAGATCTAGGGTGTAGAAAAATAGAAAAATAAATTAGATAGATCCAAGGGCATGTAGGAGGTGTGGGATTTGTGCCATGGAAGGTGAAAAGCCATCTCAAATAAAAAAAAACGTAACTTTTATTGGAGAGAGAAAAAGGAGGGTGTAACTCTCTTGGAGAACGCTCCTCTTGGTCAAAAATCAACCCAAACTCAAGTATGGGTAACATGGAGTAAGGGGGACCACCTCTAGGGGTGATAAGAAGGTTAAATGAAGTGAAAACTTAGGAGAGGGGGCCACACCAAAGTCACAATTAAATTAAAAAGTGAAAAACGTCAATCCCCCTAGGGGGGCGTAACTTTTGAGTGTGGGGGTTGAGAAAGGGGTTGAAAAAGGTTGGAAAGGGTTAGGAGGCTAAGGTTATGCTTAGGGGGTCTCTCTCTAACCATCATTTCAACATTTCACATCATCTAACTCATTATTACAATTTTTACATTTTGTCATGTTTGGACTTTAGCAATTAAAATTGTTGTTATAGACTGACTAACACTCTAGGTGAACTAACCCATGGCTAAAGTTGTCCGAACGAGCTGAAACTTGGCCCATGGATGTAGGGGGTGCTATTCCATTTCTTTTGAGCACAAATACCCCTATCAAAAGTCAAAGGATCCAGTTTTTACAATTATTGCTAAAAAATAATTAATTAATTAAATAATTAAACCTCCAAACTTAAAGAAATTTAATTAAAAATTAATTAATTAAAAAAAAATAACCTAGACTCGACGGAATTCCGCGAATTTTTTTATGATGTCCTGCATGGTCATTTACAATGAATTCTCTATATAGTTACCAAAACATAAGCCCACTAGAACGTCATTCACCACTTTGGAGGACATATGTAAAGTGCGAGGGAAAAACTCAAGGGAAATCATTAAGGATGGAAGGCCCAATGATAACCTGAGGATAAAAAACCCTCGGTGAAAGGAACTCTCCCAGTGAACCTATGGCAAGGTAACTGACCTAGACATGATTCATGCAGACCTATTACATTATTAACCCACGCAGGGGTGTGGAAATTCCAAGTACAAAAATAAATGTTGGGCCAAACACAACCCTGTAGAACAAAAGGTCTTCAACCATACTGCATCTGACGATACATCTCTTCATGGCACATGAATTGACCACCGGTGCTAAATGGGCGGTCAACAAGATCTCTTGCCAAGAGATGAAGAACTTTCTTGCCACCAACGGGATAGGGCTACAAAGACTTCACACGGTCAAACCCTCACACAAACAGTAGATAAAACACTCAAACCCTCACACATAACTTCTGTGGAAAAAACCCTCACAAAAGGTAGCTTAGGGAAAGTCAAGGGCTACATGAAAGAGGTCATGGTCTGATCAGGACTACAGTCACCTCACAGCAGTAGATAGAGGCCGCACCCACAGTTGAAGAGAAAGGGCCGCACCTACAACACCCCATAGCAGAAGACAAAGGGCTGCATCCACAGCTGAAGAGAAGGAGTCGCACCTACAGCACCCCACAACAAAAGACAAAGGGTTGCACCCACAACTAAAGAGAAGGGGCCGCACCTACAACACCCCACATCAGAAGAGAAAGGGCTGCACCAATCAATAGAGAAGAAGGGGTTGCACACACTGCAGACAAGGGGAGGCCGCAACACTCAAGGCCAATACTCCAACAACAGAAGAAGAGAGGCTGCACCTACTAGACATGAGGCCACACCTACCAACCACCACTCAATAGTAGACAAGGTCCACAGATCCAACACAACAGTCCTCTAGGGTAGCCGCAACAATAGAGACAAGATCCACTCACATTAGAAACATAAGAGCATAACAATAATAATGTGTATTGTGAGGGGTAGGGGGGGGTTTTATTTATAGTTTAGGCTAGGGTATAAATTAAATTAAAATAATTATTATTAAAAATAACATGTTTAAATTAAATAATTTAGACATGGTATAATTAACATTTTAATTTAAACTTTATTTAACCCTTAAGACAAAAACAACATAAAACCCCAAACCAATACAAGCAAGGGTAAGGGAGGGTTTAGGAGGGTTTATAAGGTGGCAATACTTGTTCATTCATTTTCAAGGTGACCTTATTACTTTATCATCATTGCATATGGAACACATCCCTTATGTGGTCATGCCCACCTTCAAGGAGGGTTATGCACCAACAAAGTACCTGATCAAAGATCAAGTTGCCCCAGAACTTTTTTGGGGTCTTATCCGCCAAGGTCCAAGACCAAGGATCAACCCATGCCCCAGGCATAGGTTCCCTGGACATTTCTAGGGGCCCTAGACATATCTAGGGGCTTTAACTACTTGGTCCTAGACCAAGAACCCTAGTCATATACTGGGTTCCCTCTTAGGGGTCTTTACTGCTTGGTACCAGACCAAGAACCCCAATCATCTATCGGGGGCCCTCTCAGGGGTCTTATCCACCAAGGTACAAGACCAAGGATCAACCCATGCCCCAGGCATGGGTACCCTGGACATTTCCAGGGGCCCTAGACATATCTAGGGGATTTAGCTACTTGGTCCCAGACCAAGAACCCCAGTCATATACTGGGGGCCCTTACAAGGGTCTTTTGCCATGGCATTGACTGTTTGGTCCCAGAACAAGAAACCCAGGGGTGCACTTGGGGGCCCTAGATCTCAGCTAGGGTCTTTGTCATCCTCCTAGAGAATGGCTCTTGCAACTGCTATAAATTTAACATTCACCATGATGAGAGTGCTTAGATGCTTGACATGTGGCCTTTGGAGGCCTGCCCATGCTTCTCCAACACCAAAGACTTCCTCAAAGTGGCAAAACGTCCCCTAAAGGGGTGACGTCTTTCTAAATCAGGATTTTATCTATGCAAAAAGTGAAATTGTAAGTGAATTTTTTAATATTACTTTGTTAAGGAGGAAAGATTAGGGTTGTTGACCCCTAATCTTGTGTTTTACTTCTTAATTTGTGGACAAACTATATTAGCTACATTTTGTATAAATAGAGATCATAGGATCTCATTTTAAACATAACTCTCCCTCTTGTGAGAGGCCTTGGTCTGAAATATTCGGCTATCTTGGCTCTTTTATTTCTTTTGCACTTGTGTATGGCTATACTTATGAATGGTTGATGGAAGAAGTGATGCGCTAGCCTTGGAAGACTATTCTATTGCTATTGTGGTGGATTATCTTGGCATTTTTCCTTGAATTGGTATGGTTTTTTAATTTCTTGCTATCATTTGTTTTAAGTCAAGGTTATTGTGCTAGGAACTAGGTAGGAAGTATAAGGGCATACACCCCCATCTTAGGCTTCATCACTTTATGCTTCATCTTATTGCTTTAACAAGGGTTTGCTAAGAGAAGTATAATGGCATACACCCTCTTAGCTTAAACCCTATCTTAGAGAAACTTGCCTTGGAAAGTAAAGGGGCTTACACTCCTAAGGAGGTAGTTTCTATAAGCTCCTTTTTACTCCATTAACCCAATAGTAAAGGAACTAGTCATACTTTTTTGTATTGGAGATATAAAATCCTTGCCTTGGGAAACACATATTTTGGTCTTTTGAAAGGTTTCTTGCTAGAAGTTGATTTGTCTCATTGAGAGGAGTCTTCCCCCACTAGGGTGTCCCCTCTCTCCTAACACTCTAATTTTTTTTACAAACTTTAACCTACATCCATTAGGGCTGTATAACCCTAGCTACTAACACTCTCATAACTCCTAAATTAACCCTGGACTAGCTCTCTAACTTCACTCACCTAGTCTACTAACTAGGGTGCACTTTTTGGGCTAGTTCTTGGCACTTTTCCATGGCCGATTTTGCTGCTACATGCCACTGAATGCTACAGCCATAAGGCTGCAATTTTCTGCAGAAAATACATGTTTACAACAACCATCTTTTCTTGCTTCTTAAGTGTCAATTTTTAGCCTATATTCATTGCTAAGTTTGATGTTGATTTACCTAACTATTCTAGATATTTATATGCTAATTTTAGATTTTTTGTTTGCTGATATAAACTGATATCTATTGCTGAAAATTAGGTACAACAAGATTAACCTGCTGATCCAACTAACATCTATCATTGCAAAGTGTATTTTCTTGTGTCTTGGGTAGGTACAATCATCCGGAGAAGTACTATACATGTGGGGCAACAATTACTTGAATTGAAAGGCATCTCTCCCTACCTTTTCTTCCACTTAGATTTGACCTCTAGGGGATTCACTTCCATTTCCCCCCATCTCCATCTCAATCCCCCTAGGGTCACCGAGATTGCCTCTTTAGAGTGACCTAGTCACCCTTGAAGTGCAGGACCTACATCGAGGTGACATTGGGTGTAGGATTCCCAAGTTGTAGCACTTTCCTTGTGGTTGGGTTGGGCTTTTTGCAACCTACAAATTGCATTATAACAGTATGCAAGACAATTAGAAGAAGATATTGAGAGATTTCCAAGAGAGATTTGAGGAGAAGAGGAAAGGGCAGCAAGCTGGGTGCATTTTTCAAGAGAGCTTGGGCACATTTCCCAAGGAAAAGCTTTGTTTTTTGAGTGCTGAAAATTATTGTTGTGTGGGAGGCCGTACTGTATGGATCGTATAGTCTGTACAACAGGGAGGGCATGAGTTTTGAGGTAGTTTTTGGGCACAAAAATTGAGGTGGTTTTGAGCATTCTTTTTTGTAGAAAAGGATTTTACAAATCAGGTCGTACAACAAATTGTGGGCACAGTTTTCGAGGTGTTGTTTTCTGGGTGGGCCGTACAACAATATGAACTTGGCATGATTTGCAAGGCAGATTTTTGGAAGGACAGTTTGGGTGTTGTAGGTGGTTTTCTCTTGCTATAAATGTAATCTTGCTGCTGATATAACTTTTCTGAAGCTAATAGAATTTGTCTCTTTAGGTTTCCCCACATTGAGGTTTTCCCTCGTTGATTGCCTAAATTTTTGAGTATTACATGGATGTGTGATTGATGTTCATTGTGTGTATTCCGTTGCTAAAGTGCTTAGAAATGTGTATTTTTTCTTATTACAATTTCTGACTGTGGGTTTAATGCATCTCAGAGTTCATAGATGACAGTTATGTCTAGGTTGCTAAGTGTATGACATAATATAGTGCATGTTGATTTTGTCATTAAATTTCTACACTAAACCCTTATTGTTTGAGGGTAACTAGGATGATGTTTTATGGTGTGATGTGCAGCTGCCCCTATGTGTATTTCAGTGATGATGATTATATTATCCCTATCCAACAATAGATAGATTAAGTTTGCAGTGGTACATACCATCCTTGGTATGATTTTGATGTTCATTTCCATTTTCATGAGCCTACTTCATATTTCAACCTAGTCCTCATGGATATTCCAACATTGGTTCACTTGATTTTTGATGTATCCTTGTTTTGTTTGTGGCCAAACACAAGGGAAAATCTCATGGCATTGATGAGATGGTTCGATGGTTACATTGGCTTTATGATTTCATCTAGCATGTTCGTCTTCATATGTTAGAGTAGGGTAGGATGAATTGTTGATGATTGCAACTTCATGAGACATTCTCCAGGTCGTTCTCCTTTGGATTAAGTTGAGACGATTTGTGAGAAATCCCACGTGATGGGTGTGTCATACTCCTCTGGACTGAGTTGAGATGATGTGTGTGGTCTCTTGTTGTGCTCCTCTGGACTGAGTTGAGATGACTTGAGATGGTTTCCTGTCAGACTCCTATGGAATTAGTTGAGTCGACTTGAGATGGCTCTCCAGATGGTACTTCTATGGACTCAGTTGAGTTAATCTGTTGAGATTAACATCCCTGTGGCTGAGCACAAGTGGATGTGTCCCTAGTGGCTGAGCACTAGAGGATGTGAGAGATCCTTGCTATATTTTCTAAGAGTAAGATTTGTCGTGTAACCCTAATTGTGTAAAGGGTACAAGTCAGCCCCACCATGTAAAGATAATTAATATTTGGTAAAGATTAATTATATTTTTGAGTAGTACAAATCGACCCTATTGTGCCAATAGACACATCTATTGATGAGTTAGGTATTGTATATATAAGAGAGTAGACCCCCATCATGGATCACTCACTCACACTTCATTGTAACATTCTCTCAGGATACTTGTACGGTTTAAGTGCACACTCCTCTTATGCGCAAGTTTTCTAGGTCATAGAAGCACCCTCTTGTGTGCTCTAGGGTTTATGGTGTGGGGGATCTTCTCTTGACTCTATAGCAAAGGATTGCTGGGTTTTTTCCTTAATTGAGAAGGGTTTTCCCAGGATAACTTCTTGTGTTCTTGTGCATGGTTATTCTTCTTGTGATCTTGGTTACTGCAGCTATTGTATATTGTATTGTTGCATTGTTTATGGTTCAAGTTCATGCTAAATTGAAAGAAACTACATGTGCTTGAGCTAAGCATAAAAAATTCAACATGAATAAGCTCAACATTCACGAGCACTAGATTTATTTTCATTTTATATTTGCATTGTTGGCTTATATGTTTCTTTGTAAAGCCAATTTTGAGAAATATTCTAGTATGCACTAGAATTTTGGATTATGTGTGGAGTTTTGGGTTGTTAATGTGGATCCATCCTGCCACATATGTTTGCTTACTTTCTTGGTAGCTCTTAGTAGGTACAATGGAGATTTGAGGTTCTCATGTGCTCTTAGAGAACATGTCCCCATGTTGGAGCCAATTGTCACCCCTCATATTGTATGAGGCCTTACACTTGTGATTTTCCTCACACCTATCAGAGGCTTGCAAGATGACATTGATGGAGCATTTGATGGATTAGGGGTACTCATTTGCACATGATCCTAGAATTCCCACCTTATGTTATGGGGTTAGTCCATGAGTTTGAATTGCATGCACATGGATCCATGCCCTTGGCACACTTGATGAGTTGGATTTGGTCATTGAGGTTGCATGTACACTCTTTGAGGGAACCCTTGTTTTAAGGGGTTGTTTTAATAGCCATTACCCACTTTGCACATATATTTATGTAGATCCACTTTTGGAGGAGTTTTGGAGGGGCGTCCTAGCTCGGGAGTATATATCTTTTGAAAAAGTGCCCACATTGTTGCCATTTTAGTGCCAATAGATGAAAATGGCCACTGGATTTCCAAATTGTGGTCATAATATAAGTTTCAAAAAATATCGAGGGAGTTATGGTGGTTGCAAATATGCTTCCTTAAAACCCTTGCTGCATTTTGACCAAATTTTTGAGGAGTGCCCCACCTTTGTTGCTTGATCGTTTTGGTTATTTTGGGAAGAGTGAAATTAATGAATTCACATGGTAGGGAACACCTTGCACATAGGGCTAAAATTTCCGTGTTTTGAGGTTATCTTTCAAGGGAATTCCAAAGGAGAAAATGGATCTAAATCCACTAATTATTATTTTATGGGAAAGTGGTTGAGGAGGTTGAGGAATATAGTATTTTTGTCATTATTCCTTGTAGAGAAGCACGGATCTAGAAGGGGTTACATATTTTCTATTTCTTCTTGGAGAGAAAAGTGGATCTAGAATCCACTAATATTATTTTATTGTAAGAGGTTGAGCTAGAGAATCTATTCCTCTGTTGCAAGAAACACCACTTCAGGTGCCATACTAAGAATGTTTCTGTACGGAAACACATGTTGTACAACCTTGAAACACGTTTTCCACCATACTAACACATCCCGTGTGTGAGAAACACATTCTGTACAATCATAAACATGTTTTCGAGCCATACTAGCATTTGTACGACATGTTTCCAACACTACATCTACCTATTTTGACTTTGGTTTGACTCTTTTTTTACTATGTTTGACCAAAAATGTTGGCAATAAATGGTAATGTTAAATTCTTAAAGTAAAAGGATAAAAAGGAAAGATCAAGGAAATGTCAAATTTTACGTAATTTTTTAACATTACCATTAATTGTTTCAAGATGTTGGAGAGTGGTTCCAACCTCATCAGACTTAATATGGAGAAAGTAGAACTTTGATATCCCATTCAAGATTCAACAGACTTAGTAGTTTTCAGGATTGGTAGGATTGCAACATTTTCATTGGATTCTATCACGTATGAGGGTATGGGATTACCATTTAATCAAAAGCACCTAGCCCTTTATGTACCTTGATGTTGGTGGTGTTGATTGTTGAACTCCTTTGTCATGACCTTAGCAAACATGTACTCTTCACTCAAACCAAAATCATTGATTAGGCAGGTTAATCTTTTTCTGCCATATTTTAAGGATTTGATTAGGCAGTTTCATCAAAATTGGGTGGTGTTGATTCTTGAAAGATGTCCCTAGAGGATCAAGGTAGAGACAAAGGATAGACAAGAGGCAATGGGTGATACTAATGATGAGGATCCCAATATAAACAATTGTGGAACATTCCTTGTCATTTAAATGTTCTTGCTCATTTATTCATAATGCTTTCTTTTAAAGTTCCAATATAATGTACTATTTATAAACTACTAAACTAGCACATTATATATATATATATATATATATATATATATATATATATATATATATATATAATGGGGGGTCAAATTTCTATTTTGGAAACTCAGAATTGATTCCCTCCATCGTGCAATTTAGTTCTATTGAAAGTGTGTCTCCCTCATTTCTTTCTTATAGTTAGTCTATTAGGGAAAACCCCTCTAAGCCTAGTTGAAGATCATGTAGGAGGTGGAATTGAAGGTACAAGCAAGAATATGCGAGGCTCTATTTCATTTCTCGTCTCTTTGATATTTTGGGTTTTATGTTGAATAGCTATTGTAGGTTGTTGATGGGATAATCTCTAGAAGGAAAACTTTTTCACATGAGAAGAGGCTAAGTGTGAGGTTGTCAACCCTCTTTAGCGATTGATGTAATTGTGGATATAGAGGAAGATTTCTTCCATAATAAAATACCTAATGTGGCAAATGCTAATAGCCCATTTCATCCTATGAAGTTGTTATTGAAGATGTAAATTGTAGCTTGGGGTGTCCATGTTAGAATATAGAAGATGGTGTGCTCGTTTTACCATTGACGATACCCTCGTCACCAAACCATAGGCTGAAGCCTCCCTCCGAGCACCTTATCCTTGACTGAGAATTCCTCCGGAAGCAAACCCTAGGCTAGATAGCCAAACAAAGGACAATGCATCTCTCCCCAAGGATAGCACAACACAAAATACTGATCAAATAGTCCCAAACCCTAGCCAAGAGATATTCAAGCCAATACTGAGAACTAGTTGTTGCTGCAGTTGCACTTGCAACCCTCCTCCAAACATGCGCACCAGACTGCAACTGCAGTGCGCACCAACTTGGAAACTGCAATTATGAGATGCTACAAATGAGAACTGGCACCCTGTATTTATAATAATCCTGCCAGTTTTGTTGGGGCCGACTTCTTTTTCTGGGTATGTGTCTATTCAGTATATTATTATTATTTCTGGACGATGTTAGGACCACATATTGTACCCTTTTTGCCCATACTTTTTGCTATTATTTTACCCTTCATCACCTGCATTTTGACTTATACTATCATTTCATCTGATCATTCCAAGGTATACAACGTCCTTTCTCATTACTTTATGCTT
>ML797886.1:145270-164595 GCA_009831015.1 Picea engelmannii
TTCTTTACTACAACACTAAGTGCTTTTGGAATTGAGCATATATAGTGCGCAGCTATCTTTGAAACAAAATACTTCCCTGGGTTGATAATTTATGTTTCACTTGGTTGTTTGAAATTAATTAAGCAATTATAGTGACCAACAGACGACTTCTTCTCTTGGAGGCTAATAGCCTAATCTAAATTATCTTCTTGAGCCGACAAGGCTTCTAGGGTTATTATCCAATTCATTAGGGTTTCTCTTGCTTCCCGGAGTCTTCTATTCTCGTCAGGTTCACATGTAGAGGTAAATACCTCTCATAGCTACCATAATATTAACACTCCCTCCTATCTAGAGAGGTATTTACAGGTAATGGACTTGAGCACAAAACATACCATTTACCCGGTAGCATCAATATAGTCATCTAGACTACTTCATGACTAGATCATGAGCATCACCATCACTATCTTGAAACCATACTTCATATGAGTAATATGATGCTGGATAAGTCACTCTCACCATAGAGTGATACAAGAGGAGTAAAATATCTGAACTATTTTTCGTCTGGAAAATCTTTGTTCATCATTTATCTGAATGATCATCATCTCCAATAAACTGTTGATAGTCTTCAAGGCAATTAGAACAAGGATAGAACACAGCTATGTCTATTCATAGTAGTACATAACTAAAATCTAGTGGTCAACTACCACATCAAGTAACACACAAGTACTTGATCAACAATGTATGGTTGCGAACAGTGAAACATATTCACCACAGTAGTTCTCATCTACTATCATATAGTCTTCATAACAAACATCTGAGAGCATCCTGCATAGAAACAATGTTATGATAAAAACTGTATCATTTGGGACAATCTTTCACTCACGTCTGTGAGATCTGAAAGAATGTCTTCCACCACAGTAGTCTTAATCATCTGCATAGAAACAATGTTATGATAAAAACTGAATCATCTAGGCCAATCTTTCACTCACGTCTGTGAGATATGAAAGAATGTCTGCCACCACAGTATAGAATATCAACAATAATCATCTGGGCCAATCTTTCACTCATGTCTGTGAGATCTGAAAGAATGTCTGCCCTCAATATAGAATATCAACAATGGGTTATCTGCCATATTCTTCACAAACAAGGAAGAAAGATTATTTCTGATTTCTGAGCCTGGACCATTTCTCACCCTGGGCCATTCCTCTGACACTAAACAAAGTGTAATCTGGAGAGAATGAGTCTTCCCTCGAGAAATGTTTGGACCATTCCTTACCTTGGGCCATTCCTCCAACACTAAACAAAGTGTAACCTGGAGGGAATGAGTCCGCCCTAAGGAATGACTGTCCTGGACTATTCCCCACCCTGGGACATTCTTCCGACACTAAACAAAGTGTAACCTAGAGAGAATGAGTCTGCCCTCGAGGAATAACTATTCCTGATTGTTGAGCCTAGACTATTCCCCACCCCAGGCCATTCTTCCGACACTAAACAAAGTGTAACCTGGAGAGAATGATTCTTCCCTCGAGGAATAACTGTCCGGACCATTCCCCACCCTGGGCCATTCCTCCGACGCTAAACAAAGTGTAACCTAGAGAGAATGAGTCTTCCCTCGAGGAATGTTTGTCCTGCATCAACCTCCAAAACAGACGATTCTTCAAAACTACTCACAACTGTGAACTTCGAAAGAATGACTGCCTGGTGAGGTGGACCATTCTACTTGACCACTACTTAGAGTGACTGCCAAGAAGAATGACTGTCCTAGACCACTCCCCACAATGGGAAGTCATTGTCTATGATACATCAACAATCAATCTGCCTCCCATGTTAACTACAATGGGAAGTCACTGTCCGTCAGAAATATCAATCCACTTTCCGAACAGGAAAGCATCTGTCCAATCTGGACTATTTTTCAATTACAAAGATAAATTATACTTTCAATGCTCCCTCCTAACTGGAGAGTTATTTCAATCACAAAAATAAATGTTTGCGTACCTTTTTCTAGTTTGGAGTCTTCCCTTCCAGCTAAGAGAGTTTGAGCATGCAAGTTCTTTCATCTTGAATAGAGGCTTTACCAAAATGTATGTGTATCTGCTCATCTGCGGAGATATGTATTGGAGAATCACTTTCTCCTTTCTGGACTTCATCATGGATAATGTAATGCTTGTAATTTAGTATGGAATACTGTGAAGGCTTCATGTAGATCTGAACAATGGAGTATATCATAGTTGGAGAACTGGAACATATCCATGTGGTACTTCTTATGTCATCATGAGATCTGATCTTCTAAGTAGTCATATTGATGTTATAGGAAATCTTCACCATGCTTCTGTTGTGCACTGGAGGTTCTTCACCAAGTTGTCTTCTTCTTATCTTGCATACAGGAGTCTCTTTCTGGTATACCTCAAGGTCTTGAGATTTCTCTTCATACGCTCTTTATTCGATTTCTCTAGAGAACATTCTTTGCATTCATCTGATGTAGAACTCTGACTCATGGATGTTGCGGATAATATAATGACTTATGTAGTGATATGTCTGGTGTACTGGAACAAGTAATCATCATAGTCTTCTCCCTCCATCTGGGAGAACCTCTGGTTCTATATCTTGCAATGCTTTCATTCATAGGTTTTCCATACACTGTTCTTCATCATGACTTTCGGTTCTTCTGCTTGATTGCTTTTAGTGAGTTCATATCAGGCTAGCAATCTTGATACAATGACTGGTTGTTTTGGCTTCTCTTTCTTTCTTGGAATCTTCATGTTCTTCTTCATGTTTTATATTATCTCTTGGGTTCATGGAGTTTCTTGTAGATTCCATGCCCTAGAGATTCCACTTCTTACCTTCATCATCGGTTTACGGATCTGGATGGACAACCAGGAATACTTTAAGGCTTCTCTTTGAAGAGGTCTTCTTCTGCGGTTGAGTTGAACACGTACTGTCTTTTTCATGGCTGCTACCATGGATATATACATTTCGTCATCTTCAATGGATCATAGGATTATCTCTCTCCTAATCCCTCCGTCTGATAGAGTCCATGCTTCCATTTGTATCCTTATTGTCTTCTGCAATATATGATAGAGTCCACACTTCCATATGCATCCTTATTATCTTCTACAATATATGATTGGTTCTCTTGTTTAACAGAGTCCACGCTTCCATCTTGTTGTCTTCTACAGAATGTCACAAGTCTTTTTCTAGTTTCCTCTCGATTGTTGACTTCTTTCTGTCTTTGATTTTTCCAAGTCTCTTCTGATTTCGGTCTTATCTTGTAATGTCTTTCACATGATATATTTCATTCTTTTTCATGTGTAATATCTAATGATAACTCTTTTCATCTTATTTGTTCTTTCATAGGTATAGTTCTTCTTGGAACACATTATCTTCCAAGATATAGATATACAAGATATGTACAGAGACGATGCAAGCAAGATATGTACAAGAAATAAGAAGAGTGTTTGTTACCTTTTAGTATAAGAAGTCTCTTCCATCCTACTTAGTCTTCTTTGTAGGTTCCTTTTTCTTTGGAAATCGATGCTTCGTGTTTCTCCTTCCTTTTCTTTAGCTTGGGACACTGATTCCTATAGTGACCGTACTTCTGACAGTTGAAGCATTGTATTTCTGAAATGTCTTTCTTTTGGTTTGGCTTCCTCCTTGAACCAAACTTCCTTTTGTCCCTGAAGTTATTGAATCTTGCTGTGAAAGCTTGATCATCATACTTCTTTTGAGGTTTCTCTTTTGCATTGATCCTTGATTCTTCTTGAGAACAACAAGTCCAAAGTTCTTCAAATGTCGGGTACTCCTTCCTTGTGTTCATGCNGTCTTGGGAAGACCATTGAGTACTATGTTCACCAATTCCTTCTCTGAAGTGATCTCTTCAATAGCTTGTAGTTGATCTCTTAACTGGGAGATCCTTACAAAGTATGATGTTATGTTGTCGTCATCATTCATCTTCATGTCGCGGAATTCATTCTTCAGACTCATAACTTGTCCAATGTTTCTGACTGAGAAGAGATTTGTTAGGGAATCGTACATCTTCTTCGATGATTCAAGATGGGAGATGTAGGGTATCAAGTGGTATTTTATGGAATCCACTATGATACTCATGGCATTGATGTCAACATCTTTGAACTTCTCCATAGCTGCAGCGTTTTGCGGTTCCTTCTCTTCTCCTTCTTTAAACTCTGGCTCCACGATCTTTCCTTTCACAATATCCAACACTTTATTCTTAGCAAGGATGAGGTCAATACTTGTCTTCCATGCTCTGAAGTTAGAGGCTCCATCTAGCTTGTTATCAGACTTCATAGAGTTCGTCATGGCTTACTTGACTTGGTCAAACCTTAGATTTGACCAAAAATCCAAACTTCACGTCTTGGTCTTCTGAGAGTTCCAGGAGATGCGTTGGGATAGGGCGCACTGATATATCCATAGAATAGGTCAATCCATTCACTTAAGGTGCCTCAACAAGAGGTTTAAGGTTTATACAACTGCTTCTACTAGTAACCCTAGTTGTAGTGTTTTTGGAAGCTACTCCTGCTAGTAACCCTAGCAGTAGTTCCTCAACGAGCTCAATATCTAGCGGCTATGTTTCCTTCCAGTGCTTTAGGCTGACTGAAGGGGTGTGGGCCCATAACCTGTTAGAATATAGAAGATGGTGTGCTCGTTTTACCATTGACGATACCGTCGTCACCCAACCACAGGTCGAAGCCTCCCTCCGAGCACCTTAACCTTGATTGAGAATTCCTCCGGAAGCCAACCCTAGGCTAGATAGCCAAACAAAGGACAACGCATCTCTCCCCAAGGATAGCACAACACAAAAGACTGATCAGATAGTCCCAATCCCTAGCCAAGAGATATTCAAGCCAATACTGAGAACTAGCTGTTGCTGCAGCTGCAGCTGCAACTCTCCTCCAAACCTGCGCACCAGACTGCAACTGCAGTGCGCACCAACTGGGAAACTGCAATTCTGAGATGCTACAAATGAGAACTGGTGCCCTGTATTTATAGTAATCTTGCCAGTTTTGTTGGGGCCGACTTCTCCTTCTGGGTATGTGTCTGTTCAGTATATTATTATTATTTATGGCCGACTTCTTCTCTTGGAGGCTAATAACCTAATATAAATTATCTTCTTGAGCCGACAAGGCTTCTAGGGTTATTAGCCAATTCATTAGGATTTCTCTTGCTTCCCAGAGTCTTCTATTCTCGTCAGGTTCACATGTAGAGGTAAATACCTCACGCAGCTACCATAATATTAACAGTCCATTCATTTGAAGGCTGTCTTTTTTGGTTCTTTTGTTTATAATATCAGGTTATGGTTCTTCCTTCACTATTTTATGGTTGAGTGTTATCTCCCGGCTATATATTCTTAGTGGTGATGGTGCATCTTGTATAAGAGCCCTCATTTACTTCATAAACTAAAAGCTAAGTTACTAGATTTGGATCTAGATACAGATTCACCAATTTTTTGAAAAGCCAGGATCTAGATACTGCAGGGAAACGATAAGTACAAACAATATAAATATATTTTTATAAAATTTTAAAATTAAATTTAAATAAAAATAAAAAATGTATATAAATGTTTAACTATATAACTTATATATATGTAATATTTCTAACACTTATAAGAATAATTATTAGATTAATAATATTATAATTTTGGTGTATGAGACGCCTTTGTCTGTGGCTCAAGGGACCCCCTCTGCACAGGGATTTGACTGCTAAAGTCTATGGAGGTATACATACCCTACCCTGAGACGAACAAAGTTCGCTCACACAAGAATCATCCAAAATACTTGGAATATAACATAATAATCCATGTAGGAATAATGTATAAAATATGAATAGATAAGATATATGATGATTACAATTGAGAAAAAATTGACCCTTATCACATTCATCCATATCATTTTTTGGAAAAGAATTTGACCCTACCCGCCCCTTTTCAGTTCCCCCATCCTCATGGCCCATACCCGTAGCCAAGATTTGGAAGCTCGCTTCAACACCTTGCAATCTGGTCTCATCGAGACCCAACAAGAAGTGAAACAACTCAGTGCTAATGTTTCCTCCATCAATAAAACCATACAGTCCTCAATGGAGGAAATCAAACAAGACCTCACCACCCAGCTTGATTCTGTATTTTCGGCACTCTGCACCAAACTACACATCCCTACAGATAACCCTTCCTCTTCCTCACCTCCACATACTGAAGGTGACCATTCCTCTCATTCCCATAACTTTCAGAACCATCACTTTCAACGTGACCTGTGCCTTTCGCGGGTGGATGTGACCAAATTTTATGGCTCGGATCCCATTAGTTAGGTAACCCAAATGGAACATTATTTCTCTTTATACGTCATTACAGATGACTTGGCCAAACTTTGGTATGGTGTTCTCCATCTAGATCAAGAACGTTGGCAATGGAGAAAAACTTCTCGTCAAGGGTATATTGCTTGGACACACTTTGTGGCAGAGCTTTATGAACTCTTTGACACAGACACTAACCATTTGGGCCGTTTGAAAAAGTTGAAACAATTAGAAACAGTGGAAGACTTTATAGCTACCTTTGAGCACCTGGATTTTAGAACAGAGGGCATGTCTGATGCCTTTTTCCGAGAGTGTTTTATCAGCGGCCTCAAGGATGAGAGTCGGGCCCATGTCCTCATGGCTTGGCCTCAGATTTGGGTGGAGGATACTAAAAGAGATAAAGAAGCACAACAAGTTGTATCTTCTCAAAACCGAAAACCCTCCTTTATCCCTCGCCCTAAACCAGTAAATGCCACTACTCCCTCTGCTCCACTAAAGATCCAAAAATTGACCAGGGATGAAACGGCTGAACGCCAACTCAAAGGCCTTTGTTATAATTGTGATGAAAAATATTTCCCGGGCCACAAGTGTAAAGAAAAAAATATTTTTATGGCCATCTCCAAGGATATTTCGGAAGAGGATGTAGAACCTCTCATTGTTTCTGAGTCACCTGAATCTAGTGACATAACCCGTCCCTCAGACCCTCCCGAAGTAGAACTGGTCATTTCCCTCAATGCTCTCACTGGCTTCTCCACTCCCCAAACCCTCAAGCTAATCGGTTACATCAAGCATCAGAAGGTCATCATTCTGGTTGATAGTGGTAGCACCCATAATTTTATTCATCACCGCATTGCCCAAGAAACTCATTGCTACATCCATGACGTCAATAATTTCCAAATCATGATTGCAAATCGTGGTTCCATGAAATGTGGATGGCATTGTGAAAATATGCGTCTCCAAATTGGTGACTACCACATGAAATCCCATATGTTTGCTATCGACATGGGAGGTTGTGACATTGTGTTGGGTGCAGACTGGCTAAGGACTTTGGGTCCCATTCTCATGGATTTTAAAGAATTAACCATGCAATTCGACTAGGAGGGCCACCAATATAAGTTCCAAGGCACCATCGCAGGTTCACCTGAGATCATTAGTTCCCATCGCATGGAAAAGTTTCTCAAAAAAGGTCATTCTGGTGTTATTGCCCAACTCCATGCCATACAAGCAACAAAGACACCCTCGGTCCTATAAGACCTCCAAGCCATCATTTCTAAACATCAATTGGTCTTTTCCACTCCCTAAGGACTCCCTCCTTCCCATGGTGTTCATGATCATTCGATTCCCCTTGTACTCGGAAGCCTTCCTCCCAATATCTGTCTGTATCGTCACCCCTTTTCCAAAAAAAAATGAAATTGAGAAAATGGTCCAGGAACTCCTTAATGTAGGCGTTATCCAACCTAGTATGAGACCCTACTCCTCTCATGTGGTCATGGTCCTAAAGAAATAAGGTTCTTGGCGAATGTTTCCTGACTTCCCTTCCCTCAACAAATTTACCATCAAAGACAAATTCCCCATTCCTGTCATTGATCACCTCCTGGATGAATTGAGTGGCACCCAATTCTTCACTAAACTTGATCTTCGTTCGGGCTACCACCAGATACGTATGAAAGAGGCAGACATTCACAAGACTGCCTTTATAACTCACAAGGGCCACTATGAGTTTTTGGTCATGCCTTTTGGATTGTGTAATGCCCCCTCCACCTTCCAAAGCCTCATGAATCATGTCTTCCATCATTTTCTACGCCATTTTGTCTTAGTTTTCTTTGATGATATCCTCATCTATAGAAAAACCCAGACATACCATATTTCTCATGTGGATCGAGTTCTCCATCTACTCTCTCAGCACCAACGTTTCTTGAAACAGTCTAAATGTGATTTTGGCGCCTCAGAAGTAGAATACTTGGGTCATCTGGTTGGCAAGGATGGCGTCAGGGTGGATCCTAAAAATATCGAAGCTATGCAAGAATGGCCTCACCCAAAGCCTCTTAAGAGCTTGCGTGGATTTCTGGGCTTAATAAGGTATTATCACAAGTTTGTTAAGAATTATGGGAAGATTGCAACACCTCTCACTACTCTCCTAAAAAATAACTCTTTCACTTGGACTCCAGCCGCTGCTCAAGCTTTTCAAACCTTTAAGATGGCCATTTGCACCACTCAAGTCCTTTCCCTTCCCGATTTCACAAAGACCTTTGTGTTGGAATGTGATGCCTCAGGGAAAGGAATTGGTGTTGTCCTTATGCAAGAGGGTCGACCTTTAGCCTTTACTAGTAATAAACTATATGAAAGAAATCTGGGCAAATCAATCTATGAAAATGAAATGTTGGCTATTATGCATGCCATTGATCTGTGGTGCCCTTATCTATTGGGGCAATGTTTCCAAATTAAGACAGACCATCAAAGCCTCAAGTATTTTATGGAACAACGCATTTCCTCCCCAGAACAACAAAAATGGGTGACTAATCTCTTGGGATATGATTATGAGATCATTTAAAAGAAAGGCAAAGACAATGAGGTTGTGGATGCACTTTCCCAAAAATATGAAGATGAAGGATCCCTTTTTTCTCTTTCATTCATTGTACCAGATTGGTTCCAAGCCGTTTTCCAGGAATGGCTACAAGATCCCAAAAGTTCTCATTTGATCCAACAATTGCAGTCCAATGCTCCAACTTCCCCAGGGTACTCTTGGCTCCTTGATGAACTTCTATACAAAATCCATTTCTATTTAAGTAAACAATCAAATCTTAAATCCACAGTACTTTCTGAGCTTCATGCTACACCCCCAACAGGGCACTCCGGGCTCACCAAAACCTATGACAGGGTCAAACGTTCCTTTTTTGGGGATGGTATGAAACTGGACATTCATAATTTTGTCGCTAAATGTGATGTGTGTCAACGCAACAAGGGAGAAACAGTAAAATCTCCGAGAACACTACAATCGCTCCCAATTCCACCTGTTATTTGGAAGGATATCTCTATGGATTTTATTACTAGATTACCCAAATCGGGAAATAAATCAGTCATCATGGTGGTTGTTGATCGCCTTTCCAAGTATGCTCATTTATTTTCCCTTCAACACCCGTTTGCAACATCCACGGTGGCTCAAATTTTCATGGATCGGGTCTTCAAGCTTCATGGCATGCCACACTCAATTGTTTTTTATCGCGACCCAACTTTCACAAGAAATTTTTGGCAAGAACTGTTCAAGATACAAGGCACTGAATTGCATCTCAGCACAACTTATCATCCCTAGACTGATGGCCAAACGGAAGTTGTCAACAAGTGTTTGGAAACATATTTGAGGTGTTTTTCCTCGAAAAAGAAAAATCAGTGGTCTCAATGGTTACCCCTAGCTGAATGGTGGTACAACACTTCATACCATACATCTACACGCATGAATCCTTTTGAAGTGGTATATGGACAGAAGCCACCTTCAGTTTCCTCATACTTACTGGGTGCCTCAAAGGTCCAGGCGGTTGACCAAACACTTACAGCTCGAGAGGCTATTCTCCATACCCTCAAAGAGAATTTGGTCATGGCACAGAATCACATGAAGCAACAAGTAGATCAAGGTCTCTTTGAACATCAATTTGCAGAAGGGGATCATGTGTTTCTTCGACTGCAACCTTACAAGAAAACTTCCCTCAAGGCCGAGCATTGTTAGAAGCTAGCACCTAAATTTTATGGTCCTTATACAGTTCTCAAGCGTGTGGGACAAGTAGCCTATCAGTTAGATTTGCCCAACCATTCGAAGCTACATCTTATTTTTCATGTTTCATGCTTAAAGAAGGTGATTGGAGCTAAGTGCCAAATTCAAACCAACCTTCCCGAGTTAGCTAAAGAAGGATCCATTTGGCTACAACCAAAAGTCGTTTTGGACTAGCGTGAGCGTCGCCTACGTCAGAGAACCATCATGGAAGTGCTAGTCTAGTGGAAAGATACAACTCCAGTAGATGCCACTTGGGAACCAACTACCATTCTGTAGCAATTTCCTCATCTCAAGCCTTGAGGACAAGGTTGTTTTTAAGGGGGCGGACATGTTACGGTCCTAACCCGCACATAGGTAGAACAATATATTCGGATGTAATAAAGGTCAATATTAATAAGGCCTTTCAATAAAACAGAATAAGGCGGATGTAATAAGACCTAATAGAAGCTTCCGCTTCTAGAAGGATCTTGCTCTAGATGCTTCTTTAAATAGACATATTTAGTATAAATAGGAGTCGAGGGTATGAGAACCCTAGCTTGGATATTATTGTAATAGAGCTCTGCTCAACTGGAGGTTTCCCCCTCGAATAGGCTCGTGAACATTGCTATCATATTCAAAGGGATATTTCTGTTGTTATTCTTATATCATTTAAGTTCTATTGTGGTGAATGTTCTGGTTATATTGTTGTTATTTTGCCATTTCTAGCATTTTATTTATGTTTTGCATACATTTTATATCTGGTATATTACAGACATGACCATCATGATCATCTCATTAGTAGAAAATATCACGTGGAATGGATCAAGATACGTATCACCAAGAGAAGGAGGAGAAGGAGGAGAAGGAGTTGCCTATTGAATAACTTGATAAGATAATTCTACCGGACTTAAAGGCAGTCAGTCATCGTAACGGAGACAATCCTCAGAACTAGGAATTATCCATGGGTCATAAGACTCATGGGTTTCACTAACAGAGGTTGATATCATGTTAATAGAGGCGAAAAAAGGAGGAGGAATATCGGGTGGCGGAATAGGAATGTACCCATTAACGTTGAATATTTTAAAAGACACACTCTGGCATTCTCATAACCGGGAGGTGTTTTTGAAATGAAAGCCACGTTGCTAGTACGTGAATCAGAATTAAAGAAGGCCAATTGATCGACAGTAATAACTTTTCCTTGGTGTGGGAAACGTAACACACAGAAAAGAGTAGAAACCACTGTGTGACTGGAATCAATATAGTTGCATCCAAGTAGAAGGTTGTAATCGAGAGGTGCATCAAAGACGTCAACCTCGACATTAACCGCTTTACCCTCTAACATAATAGACATTGAAGGAAGAACACCATAAGGTTTAAAACCTATACCATTAAAAGATTTAAGAGTATTGTGTGACTCGGTAAGGGAAGGAGAGCCAATAGCTTTCCAACAAGTGATAGACATGACGCAAGTTGAGGCTCCTTCGTTAATAACAGTTCGACAAATATTCTTATTTTCCACAACAACTTGTATCTGAAACGCTAATTGAGGAGGAAGCCTTGGAATATGATCTTCCAAGTCAAGGATGATCAAATTAGTATCGATAGGATTAGTTCCACCAATATTCTTTAACAACGCCTTCCGTTGAGTAGGACAACTTTGAAGGACTTCGAGAGCCGACATTGCAGAGGGTGCTTGCGCAAGGTCTTCTACAATATTGTAGTTTTGGGCAACACGTGCATGAGGATTAAACAAGGACTTTTAAACAACACCTTTAGGAGGAGGACGAAGAACTATATCTAGGCCCGGTCATTCGAGATGAAGAGGACCATTCGGAGGTGATTTTGGTGGAGGAGGTTGAACCAATAGAGGTGGTGAATCATCAACTTTCACTTTCGAAGGAGAATAATATTTGGCTCGAGTTGCCACTGCAACTTCATTTTTCTTGGAGTCGTTGGTACTCATAAGTACATAAGATGTGGTAGAGGGATAGGGTTGGTCATGAATGACCAATTGGGTCTGCTTCTGAGAAGGAAATGGTTATGACAGGACGATGGGTGTAGGAGGTGTTCCAGTCCCTTACAGGAACTTAGTAACCTCAGCACGCCATGGAAAAGCTTTCGTATAATGATCCTCACCACAGATAAGGAAATGATAATGAGGTTTACGCTTTTCTTTGTCATCAACAAGCTGTTTTTTGGGTTTCTTAGATGGTTGATTATTATTTTTGTCCTCCTTATTCCTACCCTTCCATTTCTTTTTATTTTGATTTTTACTGGTAGGTGTAGATTGAAACAAATTGACTTCATAGGTTTTAACGGGGGAAGGAGTTGTATTAGGTGTATTTTGTACATTAGAAGTAGTAAAATTAGGATTGGCATGACTGGCTTGTTTAGACTGAGTCTCAACATGAAAAGTGCCAATCAAACCATCAACAGTGTGAGAATCTACTAGAGGTGTTGGGGTAGGATTTGTAGATGGACAAGGAGCATCAAGGATTAAGTCATATAGTGTGCCTGTTTGCGAATAAACTAGATCCATATATTGAGCACGACTAATCGCTTGCTCTTGAATGATGACACTTCCCATGGAAAAATCATGGGCTATAGGACCAATGAGCGATTTGGTAAACCACTCCACCAATAGTTGATCAAGAAGGGGAACTTTGATTAAGCGTTTTCTCCTCCACTCATGAATATGATTGGAAATGTGAGTAGAAGAGGATTGTTTAAATGAACTCAAAATTTCAGTTCATGTCTCATATCGTATTGGCAATTGGTAATGTGTTAAGAATGCCATGGATAAGGTATTGAATTCATTAAAGAACCCTCGTGGTAAATCAATATACCACTTGGATGCTGAAACCATAAGATTTCGTTGGAAAAGACGTAATCTTATAGAGTCATCCATCAATGAGTTGGATGAACACCAAAGATGGAATTTCATGACGTGATTACTTGGGTCTTCTCCCGATCGACCGTCAAACTTAGGAATGTCTGATGGTAATTTGTCCGGTATGACAGACCAATAAGGAGAATGTAAAATAGGATCATTCAAAATCCTAGATAAATCAGGTAAATCCAAAGTAGCAAGAAAGGTCAACTGTCTATTCACTTGAGGAAAATGGTATTTTTGAGGAGGAAGTCTCGTAGGTATACTAGTAGGACCATAAGAAGTCTGTAGATAGTTAGCAAGTCCTGTAAAATTCGGTGGTGGAGGATTTTGAGTCGAATAACCAACAAGAGTTGGTTGATTAGGCAAGCTTCCTTGAAAAGGAACATTATACTGAAAATTTTGACCCCAACTTGGATTCACAGAACCTGGATACGGTTGTCCGAGACTAGGGGGTACAAAAAAATTAAATTGAAGATGTTTCCCCCTAGACGGTTGTTAATTACCTTGGAAAGGAACATTCCAAGGTTGATATTTTAACGCAGGTATATTTTGTCCATAAACTGGGTTATGGCCTCCAACTTTAGGTTTCCCCCCAACTTGAGGTTTCCCTCCAACAAGAATTTGAAAACCAGAAGTGACGATACGACTTGTGCCTCCAAATTGATTAGAGATACTAGGGCCAAGACGATTAGATCCTCCAGGTGAAGGTGGAGGAGGAACGTAAGGACCTCCAGACAGAACCTGGGTAGGTGTAGGAACAAAATGAATAACAACATTATACCCAGGAGGAACAAAAATATTAGGCCCTCCGGATGGATTCTGGGAAGGATTAGAAATGGAAGTATTTAAAGCATTATACCTAGGAGGAAGTGACAGATTTGATCTAATCAAAAGCAATGTTCCAATAGGAGTGTGAGTGATAACCGCATTTCCGGCAGAAACAGGGATAGCTTGTGGGACCATGGTAGAGCTAGTGATATGGAGGGGGGGAATCGAGTGAGAACCAACCAACAATTGGTTTGAAACTATGACGACATTACTGGTTGTGCCAGTTAAATGATCTAAAGGTACGGTATAAGTAGTGGAAGTCACATGTGTTTGTGATGCCATGGGTTGATTAGGAGTTCTCGAGAGTAAATGGATCATTCCTATTTTATCAAAAGTATCTTGTCCTGAAGAATTTCTCCAAAGAGTACGACTAGGACCAAGAGAGCTTGGATCAAAATTTCCAGCAGCGTGAATGAGATTTCTAAATGACTCACTTTGAAAAAATGGATCGTCTACACCAGAATCTATGTGAGTTCCAGTAGGTATTTCAATATACTCGTCAAAAACGTTTCACGATGAATTTATCCGGAGAAAATGTGGATCTTGTACAACACTTAATAATGGATTAACGGGAAGTATTGACTCCTCCAAGGGAGCATAAATTCCAATATCAGAGGCTACGTCATTATTGACTGCTCCTTCAGGAGAACCCTTTGGTGAGTTAGGAATCAAAAGAACGTAACCTTGCGGAGGTATCCCTTGCATCGTACGTGAACGAAGAGGGCCAATGTTGGTTGCACTAAATAAAGAACGAAACAAATCTATGGCCAACTAGAGAAACAAACAACACTCACTAATAAAATCTAGAAATCAAACAAGCAAACAAACCTTCTTATTTTGAAGTCACTAGTTGGTGATGAAATCAAACGTCGCAAAATCAAGACAATAAGGGGTTGGGATAAAGCGGGTGGAAAAGTTACGTTGATGACCTGCTTAACGAACTTACACCCTGGTGAAATCTCCCACATATAATCGTGGGTATACCCTCCAAGTAGCCTGAGTGAGTTTGGTCAACGTTGATTCCAGGTACTGTGAAGACTTGCCTCTCCACAATCACCTCATGTAAATACCCTAAAGAGATAGGCTACTAAGGTTACCGATTACGACAATGATGCCTGGGGAAATAGTCGATAGTCCGATCCACGCGAAAAGGCAAGGTATCTAAGCCAAAAATCAACTCGAGAAGGTCCCCACAGGGTTTTCTTCTCAAGTGACCCCCAATAATATGCACATTCTCTAAACTAAGACCAAAAAATTAGGGTGAGTAACTATGCTAGTCCTAATGTGACCTCATGATTGACCCTTTTCTTAGAAGGGCTTCCCAGGACAAAATGTAGCAAGTGGATTTGAACTCTCCCTATCACAAGATACTATTGTGTGTTTTGATGCTTTGGAGAGTGTGTCTTACAACCTATTCCAAAGTGTTATCCTAGCTAATGTTGGTGTAGATAATTTCTAAAAAATTAAAGTTCCTAATAAATTTTAAAGTTTCACTGTATTTTAATGGTTGTTGCTTACTCAGAAGAGAAACAGAAATGAAACTGATGATGTATGTGACCTTGACCCAATAAAATGAAAGAAGAGATTATATGCAATATTTTAATTCGATGAAATCTAATTGCAGTAGGGAGAAGGTCTCTCTTTTTGAAATACAAAAGCTACGAAACACAATTTCTCAAATGTTGAATGAAAAAGATTCCAAATAATCAAAAACTACAATATTTTCCAATTTTTCTCTTTTAACAAATATTTTGAATGTAACATTTTTCTTGTTAAAGACTACTAAAAAGAAGAATGACTTCAGTTCTTTCTTTCTCAAATTGGATTAGAGATGTAATGAAGAAAATAACATGTAATCCAAGAAAATTAGCACATTCTCAACACTATTCCCAAATCAAACCTATAATGTAGACAAAAATGAAAAGATAAGAAAACCTTTTGTCAAATACAAAAAAAAGATGTCTCTCAATCAATTAACAATCCAGAAAGTAAAAACAACCCAAAACTTTAAATAAATCAAGGATTCTTTTTCAAACAAGCACTCAGGACCAAGATCTAGAGATTATGCCCTTGTGACAAAAACCAAAAGGAAAACTTGCAAAAGTTACAAAGAAAACTTTCAATTTCTGAAAATCATTCAAATGAAAACTTCAAACTTATAAATCAATCATTCACTAGTGTCAGAAGTTCATCCCAAGCAGTTGAGGCAAAACTGGGTAGAAAAAAGAAAAAATCACTGTCTTCAACAATTCCTACAAGAATCATCATAGGTTGTAGTGGGGCACAGTGCGACGATCTAGGGTCATCACATGCTTCCAATAAGGTACAGTGCAATGTCGTCGCACTGGTCTGCACCAGTAGAGTGCGACGTCAGAGGATTGTCGCGCGCTGTCTATAGAGTACAGTGCGACGATATCTCAAACTAAAGGAAAATGGGAAGAAATACAAAAATTCTCATTGAAGTTTTAGACCCAAAGAGTCAAGATGGATCATCCACATACTTAGAGAATGAATTTAACCAAAAGAAGGCAGGCTAAAAGAAAATAAGAGGAAAAAAAACCCAAAAGAAAGTCGTTCCCTAGTATGGTCACCAATTTTGTTATCGGACTATTCGGTAAGTGCGAACACAAATAGATCTCCCTAACTTCCACAAGAAACTAGAACAAAACAAAACAGAATACATACTTCGCCTTAAACTTCAATGTTATATAAACTAGTTTAGTGAGGTACAAGTGACATACCTTTTAAACGACGCTTGATCCTTGCTAGTATCGTCCTTGTAGCTCCTTCCTTGGTTTTGCAGAATAGTAATCCTATCTAATAATCAAAAACTAACCAAGAGGAAAAACAAAGATATATATATTCTAATGAAGTCTATGTATATGATCAATAAATTATACAATAGAAGATGAGATACTTTTATAGGGAATAAATTTATTGATGTATTAAATGAAATGGAAAGTGGAGAATACAACTTATGACTTGGTGTTGCAAGGTTCCCTTTCAATGGATCTTTGCTTCAACAAACACACGCCTTTGCTCCAATTCCTTGAATGACGAAAATCCACAATATGACTTGAAGAACTAGAGCAAATCTCTCAAGCATAATCTGAAGTATAAATCTCCATGCAAATCTTAGCCTGTTCAACCTTAGCCTTTTCCATGAGCGATACCTCTTTATATATTGTGAAAGAGACATGGATTGAGCTATGGTTATCACATTTGATTATCGTATATTTCCTTTGTTCTTCTCCAACATATTGAAGTAGACTTCTCAACCAAACAACTTCATCAGTTGTTGCACACAATGCTTTATATTCTGCCTCAATGAATGAAAAATATATAGTAGGTTGCTTCTTACTGCTCCATGAAACAATCTCGGGTCCAATGCCAAAGGCATAACCTGTAGTAGATCTCTGATCATCAGCATTTCCAACCCAGTATGAATATGATTAACCTGTCAGCTCAACATCAAATGAATCAATATATTTAATATCATAATCAATTGTGCCTTTGAGATACCTGAGTACCCCTTTTGCTGCATTCCAATGGATTTCTAGAGGTTTAGCCATAAACTAACTTAACACACTAATAGAGTATGCTATGTTAGGTCTAGTTGTAGTGAGATAGTTCAATATTCCCACCATCTGTCTCTACACTGTATCATTTACCTCCTTCAAACCATCATCACAGTAAAGTTTCATCTTTTGCTGCATTGGAACATAAGAAACTTTACACCGATCCATTTTAAACTTCTTAAGTACTTTTCTGACATATTTACCTTGAGACACAAAGGTTTGATGAACATTTCTCCATACTTCAAGACCTAGGCAGTAATGTAACTCACCAAGATCTTTCATTTCAAATACTTGTGACATCTGCTTCTTAATTCCACTAATCATTTTTTCTTAATTTCATGTAATAATTAAATCATCAACATATAAGGAAATCAATACAACATGCCCCTTTTCATCAAACTTGGTATACATATTTGGATCACGTTTTCTCCTCATAAAACCCTGCTGAAGAAAGAAGGAATCTATCTTCTCATACCATGACCTAGGTGCCTGTTTCAGTCCATACAATGTTTTTTTTAATTTACACACTAAATGTTCCTGACCACTTTTCACAAACCCCCTTGGTTGAGTAAGGTAAACATCCTCCTTTAACTTACCATTCAGATAAGAAGAATTTACATCTAATTGGTGAAGCTTCCAATGGTATTTTGTAGCTAGTGCAATTAACATTCTTATAGTGTTTAATTTAGCTACTGGTGCAAATGTTTCTACATAATCAATGTCCTCTTTCTGTGAATACCCTTTTCCACCAATCTTTCTTTATATTTATATATACTACCATCTTCTTTGAATTTAGGTTTGTATATCGATTTACATCTTATGGGATTTTTATCTTTAGGAAATTCAGTCAATTCCCAAGTTTTGTTTTTCATTATAGAGTCATATTCTTCCTCCATTGTTTTTCTCCACTCTTCATGTTCATTAACTTCATTAAAACTCATGGGTTCTATGGCATTTTAAATATTACTCATCAAGGAATAATATTTATACTTTTCAGATAGATGAACCTGTCATGAAGATCTTGTCAATTGGTTGGTGACTACTTCTTTGTTTTGTGAAGACTCTTCTTCACTAGTGGATGTATCCATGTCACTAGGTGCCTTTTCCTACTACTGCTTCTCTTCTTTGACCTCATCACCTTCAAGAAGTACATGCCATCCTCCATGACTGTTGTCTTCATTGTTTCCTTCTGCATGTTCATGGAAAATTACATATCTACTTGCAAACACTTTGTGAGTAGATGGATCATACAATTTATATGCTTTAAATTATGAACAGTACCTTATAAAAATACATTTTATAGCTTTAGCATCAAGCTTCTTCATGTTCTCCTTTGGAATGTGTGCAAAATCCTTACACCCAAATATCCTCAAATTATTAACCGCTGGTTTAGAATCATACAAGGCTTCAAAAGGAGTTTTATGATCAAGACACCTTGTTGGACTTCTATTCTTTAAATAAACAACAGTGCTAATGGCCTCGACCCAAAAAGAATTTGAGAGATTCTTACCTTTCATCATGCTTCGTGCACACTCCACCAGAGTTATGTTTTTACTTTTTGCAACTTTGTTCTGATGTGGAGTGTGGGGTACTGTAAATTTTTGTACTATTCCATGATCTTTGAAATACTTGATGAATTTCCCCAATCTGTACTCTCCCCCTTGATCTGAGCAGAAGATTTTGATGGGTTTTCCTGTTTGCTTCTCCACCATGTTTTTAAATTCATTGAAGTATTAAAAAACATTACTCTTTTTTAGTTTTCATCGGAAAAGCCACAGTGTAGTCATTAGATTGTCGACGTTTCGGATCCAGATCAGGATCCATCTTCAGGACAAAGAGCCTGGGTTTTAAGAGAAAGGGAAGAGCTGGTATAAGTACTAGAAGTGGGAAAGTTTATTAGTGTCGGCTAGGTAGAATTATTTAATAGTTTAATTTTATAAAATATCACTAGGGTTTCTTAATTTCTTGTTTATTAAAGGTTAGGATAATTTTAGGGTTTTAT
>ML797886.1:166994-184240 GCA_009831015.1 Picea engelmannii
TTAAACTAATTAGAACCCGCTAATTTCCTTTCAACATAAAAAACCCTAATATTAAAACCTAGACAAGCACTCCTTATTAACCTAACCTTAGAATTAACACTTTAATTTACCTCAAAACAAAACCCCAAAACATAATTATATATGGATATATTTATAAATATAAAACCCTAAAATTATCCTAACCTTTAATAAACAAGAAATTAAGAAACCCTAGTGATATTTTATAAAATTAAACTATTAAATAATTCTACCTAGCCGACACTAATAAACTTTCCCACTTCTAGTGCTTATACCAGCTCTTCCCTTTCTCTTAAAACCTGGGCTCTTTGTCCTGAAGATGGATCCTGATCTGGATCCGAAACGTTGACAATCTAATGACTACACTGTGGCTTTTCCGATGAAAACTGAAAATCCCACCCACAACAATCTCACTCATTACTCTTTTTCCTAAGGAAATAAACCCATGTGTATCTTGTGCAGTCATCAATAAATAACAAAAATTAATAAGCACCTCCTACCGACCTTTTCTCCATTGGTCCACAAACATCAGTGTGCACAAGTTCTAATAGATCTTTTTTTCTCCTATCAGGATTAGAGGGGAATTCATCTCTGTGCATCTTTCCTAATGCACAACCTTCAAAAGAAGCATACTCATTCTTCAACATAGGGAGTCCTTCAACCATACTTTGTTTTTGTAATAACAACAAATCATGATAATTAATGTGACCATACCTTTGGTGCCAAAGAGTTTTTGTAGGCATAGTTGCAGAATTCAATGCTTGATGATTCTTGTTGGTGACATCAAGTTTGTACAGAACTCCAACTCTAACTCCTGAGGAAAAAAATTTATAATGATCTTGCAAGTCCTTCACTATACAATGTATCTTGAAGAATTCAACCTTCAAATTCTGATATGTAATTGTGGACACATAAATCAAGTTTTTATTTATCCCAGGGACATACACAACATTGTGAATGTGTCTGAAAGTACCATTCATAAGTGTTACTGTAATATCTCCATATCCATTGATCTGATAAGAACGATCATCTCCAAGATAAATATGGGCACCATTATGTGTTTCTTTAAAGTTTATATACCAATTCTTGTTAGATGTCATGTGAATTGAATCTCCAGAATCAACAAACCATGCATCAACATCATCAGTTTCAGCAGACAATGCAACATTAGACACAAACAATTTGAGATATTTTGAATCAATATTCGGGTTTTCTTCTACAAAGTGTCCTGAACATTTTCTATTTTTATGCCTAGCCTCATCATCATTTTTCTTCTTATAACATTCTCTGAAAAGATGCCCAGTCTTGCCACAATAGAATAACTAAGGTTCATTTCTATTCGATGGCATACCTTGATTTGGCTTTGGAAATGAACTTCCTCCTCTGCCTCCTTCTCGTGGCTTCCCTTTGGGGAATCTCTTCTTTGTCCATAGTGCTATGTTTGATTTTTGAGGCTTCAAATTCGTGCACCTCTCTTCGTCTTACAACAATATACTTTCTAGTTCCTCAAAAGTAGGAGCTTTCTCCCTCGCTGCAAGGCCTATTATAAACATTTTATAGTCCTCTAGAATTCCATTGAGGGAAATTGTGACAAGATTAGTGTTTGACACTTTTTCTCCTATATCTCCCAATTTGTCTTTCATGTCTTTAATTCGCTTAATACTTAGCAATTTACTCTTTAGAAAAATAATGTGATTTGTATTATTAGTTTGATATAGATCTTTAAGTACTTTCCAGGTTTCACTAGAAGTCTTAACATCTCTAATATGAAGAATTATGCTATCTGTAACAGACATTCTCTACCCCACTCAACCTCCCCCTCTCTCTCTCTACTTCTCTCCTACTCTCTCTACCTCCATTCTCTCACGTTACCTATCTCTCTCACTCTCTACCAGTATCCTCCTCCATCTACCTCCCTTCTCTCTCCCTCTCTTTACCTCTCTCTATCTCTCTCCCTCTTCTGATCTACCCTTCTCTCCTCTCTCTCTCTCTCTCTCTCTCTCTCTCTCTCTCCTCCTTTTCTCTTCCCCTTTCTCTCCACCTTCATTCCTCTCCCTCCCTCTCTTTCCCTCTCTCCCTCCCACCCTCTCTCGATCACTCCTTCACTCAACCCCCCTGTTATAACCCTAATTTGCACCATACATGCTTACCTGGCATCAGGCCATCTCAGATCCCTTCTTTGCCAAAGCAATGCTAAACAACTCTTTAAAAATCCTCTTTTATCAAGGCCCATGTGCCCTACTCCATTAATTCACGCGTGTACACACTAGCTGACCTCAAATAGCCTGCGTGGACCGACAAAAGCACGAAAAAAGGAAAGTTGCCGACGGAAGACACAGCTCTGGGTGAGTTAACTGAAACTCCCAGCCATGCATGGCCGAGGGTTCGTCCAAATACCTAGCTTCTTCTAGCCTATAAAAGAAGGGCTAGGGGTCCTATTTGGAGAAGGAAAAATATAGCAAAGAAACTATACCCATTTGCATATTCCTATTGTCCCAACCCTTTAGCCTTCCTTGTGCCAAAGGAGATACAAAGCAAAGCAGTTGGAGGACTTTCGAAGAGGAGCCCAGGATTAGGTTCGCGGAGCGGTGGCTGGTCTCAACTTTTGTAAGTTGACTCATTCAATGTAATAAAGAAAGTGCTTTTCCCGTCCCAATTCATGAGTTATTCATAATTTGCTAGGTACATGTTTGAATTTCTAACCCGTTAGTCTATAGGTGGTATGCATGTGTAGTTGTTTCTTGTCTTGTATACAGGTCAAGTATTGGAAAGGAGAGTTGCGAACAAGTAATCAAGTATGACAAGGGATCGACATCGAATTCCCAGAACGAGGTAGGTTGATATAGCTATGCATTTACTAAAAATAAATTGGATTTAAGTATAGGGACGAAGGTAGAAAGTATATTTTCTACAGGTCATATTTGCATGCAAAGTCTAACCCTATTTGCTAGTCCATAAGGAGATTTCCCTCGCAACAGAATTGGCAACCATACTGGGGAGGTCTCTAGGTTTCTTAGGAGTTTTATGTGTTTTTGGGTAGTTTGTAGAAAAAGATTGGTTTTTCTTGCTGGTTTTTTATTTAGTTTCTGTAAGGTCTGGGCTAGCAGAGAGTCTGGTTTTCCATACCAGCTTTCTCTGATTTGCTTGACTATGTTTGTCAGGACCCATAGAGGTACACGTGGTCTGCATAAGGTTTGCACACGTGTACCCATTCCCTACTCTCTTACAGCCCACGTGCAAACGCTAGCTGAGGAAGTAGCAGTAGCGTGTAGAGTCCAGAGAATTTTGGAGGCAGTCATCCTCTTCCCTGTCAGAATCAGACATTCTCAGGGGTTTTTTGGAATTCTGTCTGAGTCTTGGTTGTTTGCAGTCCTATCTCAGATTTTTTTTGCTTTATCATTTTTCCTTACATTATTTTTTTTTTTTCTGTTAAAAAGAGTGTCCAAGCCTTCAATGGATCTTGGTTATCAATATCAGTAGTCTCTTCCTGGTTTTGGGTTGTCTGTTTTCATTTTTTCTCAGAGTTTAGATATACACGCGGCCTGTACAAGGTCAGCCTGCGTGTACACACCCTCTGTCTCTATATAGTGCATGTTCGCATGCTTGTTGTTAGATTAACAGTCGCGTGCTTGTACATGATACTTTTTGTTGAGGGTAAGGAAGTCATCTTTTCCCTTGATAAGAATTATTCCTCTCAGGTGTTTGAATCTCTGTCTTAGCAGTCAGTAGCTTAGGATTAATCTTACCCTTAGCTTTCATTTTATCATTTAAAAGTTGTATTAAAAAAGTTTTTTTAAGGGTTTTTAGACAAGTGTGAGAGTCATTTTTAAAAAAAAAATTGCTAGTGTGTGATTTTTGACCTGATTCTTTGCAATCTGCGATTAGGCCAGAATTGTTTTTCTTGGTTTTTTGCTTGTTGGTATTTTTCCTTTTTTTCTTTATCAAGCATTTAAATAAAAAAAAAAAATCTCTTTTCATTTTCTTGTTTGGTTGAAGAGTGTGTTTCTGCATTATTAGCCAGGGAAAAGTCATTTATTTCATAAGTTTTTGCAGTTTACTTAGATCATAAGTAGCTTGTAGTCAAGCGAATTTTTTTTTGAGTTTGTTGTCCAAAATCTTAGAAAATTAAAAATATTTATTTTGAAAAGTTGTTGAAATTTTGCATTAAGTAAAAGTTTTGTTTCCATCTTTTTTATTCATTTTTTGCTTTCGTCTATTACACATCATCAGTTTCACTTTCATACCCCTTGAAATAAGACAAATCCATAAAATTAACGCTAAATTTAAAATCTACTAGACTTTTATGTTTGTAGGGTTCACCAACTAGTTCAGGATTAGGGCCTTGAATTAGGTTGGAGAGGAAACTCTTCAAGGCCATTTAAAATCAAACATTGGATTTTGAGTTAGGGAGTGTCTAAGTCCAGTGTCATGAAAGTTATCTGGGACCCCCCTCTAACACAGGGGATAAACACGAGGTCGCGTGCGGAAAGGTAGCGGAGATAACCCCTCCAAAGTTGGACCAATCGTAGTGGAGAACACATATAGAGGGCTTGTTTTGGGATTCCGTTGATTGCATTTGCCACGATGCTTCGTGGGTATTGAATCCATTCGAGGTCCTCAGTTGTCTTCCGGACCACTTGATTTCGATACCCTTGATAGGTTTCGGGCTCGATACCCTGCTCATTGTGGTCTACCCGACTTTCAACTGTACCCGCCTGGTGTCTGTTTACGCGTTGGCAACCTAGTTGCCTATCTATTTTAGGGACATACACAGCTGAATGCGGGGGTATACCATGGTACCTAGGACAAACATTGAGCCACTCTTTGCAGAGTATACCCGGAGGGTGCTTCCGTGTTCAAGTTGCACTTGCACCGATAAGTTTCTCTAGTGTTGGTTGTTGTAACTGTTCTTCCAATTAGTTTAGTGTTTGCCTGTCTTATCGTCTAGGGACTTTTTTAGTGTGTGTTACTTTTGAACGTTTAGACTACCTTAGTGTGTCTTTGATATTCTCACACAGTGGAGGATCATGAGCTCCGCCGGTCACGAAGGCTTCTTGGCCTGCCACCGGTTACACTGGAGCCACCCCCGCCACCATTGAGATGAAAGCTAGACCAAAAAGGGTCTTTTGAAGTGACCGGGTTACAAGCAATTGTGCCCGACCAACACCCAGAGGAATCAACCATTTTGGACCTTGAAGAACACTCTCTTGGCTCGGTTGAAACCCCAACCACTGATTTCTTGGCACCTTTCATCGTACCAATCCAATTTTAAGAGCGCCAGACAGTGTTGCACACAACAATGGAAACAAATGATGTTACTCCCACTGGGAATTCTTCTATTCCCACTACGGTTGTCCCCACAGGAGAGTTTTCACCTCCTAACCCACCGTCATTTGTCCGAGCCACCATGGTCTCGACCGCTTCTACATTGCACAGTGGTCTGATCCCGTCTTTGGCGGCGGCCACAACCACTTTCACACCAAGTGCGACAGGCCCTCCGTTCTCATACGGGATGAATAGTTCGGGTACAAGTCTCGTGCTTTCTTAATCCACTTTACAGACTTTGGGTCTAGGGGCAGGGAGCTCTAGCACTCCTTTGCAAGGTCACATTGGGGGCACTCCTGCTCCTTTTAACGCTTCCTTCGTTCCCTTCACTCGGTGGCTCGCATCAGCAATCCGTCGGGTAACCTACATACCATAGTTTATTTGGAGCAGGGAGTCAAGGACCACCTTTGAATAACATGCCAGTAGGCTCAACACCATTTTCTTTGGCCGGAACATTTGGCAACAACGCCTTCTCATCAGTCGCTTTCCCGACAGGGGGCAATCCCAGTTTTGGACAATCTACTCCTATGCAGGGTACTATTCCAGCATAGGGGGCAAACCTAGGAGCTTCTTCTATAGCAAGACCTTGGAATTCAGGGCAGGGATCCATTCTCTCGTCCGGAATGCCAATCCGGGGTAATTCTTTCCACAATCAATGGAACCTCGGACAAACTACTATGCCCAATCCCCACAGGACCACCATGGGGAAATCCTTCCCAGAGTCCTTCGAATATAATGCATGCTCAAACATCTATGTCCTATTTGGGAAATTAGTTGATGATGTCTCCACATATGAAAAATCCATACGCTGGCCAGGGCCTTGGTTTCTACCAGAATCCGGGCCAGTAGCCAAAATTTTCCTAGGAACCTGGTGCCAGTCAAACTCGAGGCCCCTTTTCCCAAGTTATCACCAACAACCCAAAATACCTTTCCTTGCGACTTTGCACTTGCCAGATTTGACAAGGTTGCTGAATGACCCCATTTGTCATGATCCGCGTTGGACTCCTATGCCGATGAAGTTGACTTCAGACATTCCAAAGTTTGAAGCCAAGCCTAATGAAAATCCAGGCGATCACGTGACTACCTTCCATCTTTGGTTCTCATCTAACTCATTAAAAGATGACTCCGTACAGTTGTGATTGTTTCAACATACTCTCATTGGGAGTGCCGCGAAATGGTACATTGACAAGATTGCTCAAGATACTCTTCCTTCGGTGAGCTGGCAATGACTTTCCTCAACCATTTTCAGTTACCTGTGAGATACGACATCGACACAGAGCTATTGGCCAATTTCGAGAAAACGACAGCGAACCATATCTCTGATCACATCCAAGAATGTAGACGTCGGAAGAGTCTCATTAAGGTGCCAATCACACCAACATTCCTGCTTGAGTGGTTCCGTAAGTCTTTTGTCCCGCAGTTATCTAAAGACGTCACAACGTCGGGTGTATTCTCCGAAGAAGATGCCATCATGAGAGCTCAACAATTTGAGCTCATATATTCTCAGTCCGGTTTATTATACAACATCTTGCCAGATGCACCATGCTCAATACTGGATAAAACTAGACAAAGAGCTAGACCACATGCCGATGGTATTGTTGGTTCAGCACACATAAAGCCCATTGAGCAATTGACAAAGCAGTTGCAGCAGTTATCTACATAACACACAACGGCCAGCCAAACCACTACTTTGGCTTCTCCCCCTACCCAAACATCGGAAGTACACACAGTGCAGTCAACTAACCCAAAGGCCACCCAGCAGCCTGAAGGAAAGAAAAAACAACGAAAGAAGGGTAAGGGGGATAAAAAACCCACTGATAATGCTGGCGGGGACAACACTGAAAAATGGAAGGCGAGGTATCCATGCAACTTGTGTGTGGAAAACCACCTGATCCATCTATTTCCTCGACTTGCAGAGGCCCAAAAATTTGTCACGCAGCAACAACAGACAATGTTGACCAATCCATTTCAACATGGGAAAAATATAATGCAAGCCTTTGTAAGAACAGAATGGGGCAGCCAAGAACCATGTCCGCCTCTGAACAACCCTGCGTCCACGAACGTATATATGGGTAGGGGTGATGCTTTTATATCCACTAGAGCGCATGACTATAGTAAACCAAGAACTTCTGAGAAGGGTAAAGAAGTTGACCTCCCATCTCTTTCTCTACAGATTGAGAAGACGTTGGGAGAAACAATGACACACATTCCCAAAGGTGCATTTAAAAAAGATTCTCATAACCCAAATGCAAGGGCCACCTAGAACTACTCTATGGTGGAAGATTTATTACAAACCCCTTGTGCGATGTCCGCTTTGGAGGTCCTCCAAAGCTTCCCTTCTCCGAGGAAAGCCTTGTTAACTACTTTAGGCTCTACCGAGACTTGTAATCCAGGTACAATCATGTTGGATACAACCGACTTAAAACCTCGTATGCCTTACCACGTAGCGTTTCAGATAGTAGTGGCTTATCCCACGAAAACTTTTACTTGAAATATCTTCCACACGGTGGTTGATGAGGGTGCCCCGACATGTGTTATGTCGTTGGCATGTTAGAAGGCCATTGGCCATCCCATTTTGTCTCTGTCACCTACTCTCCTCACCGCTTTCGACGATCGATCTTTCCGACCACATGGTATCGTTCCTTCTTTCCCCGTACAGTTAAGAGGGAAGACCGTGTGTGTCGAAGTTGAGGTAGTCGATGCTCCCCTCGACTATAACCTCTTGTTAGGAAGGATTTGGAATTATTCCATGCAAGTTGTGGTTGCTACAGTTTTTCGGGTCTTGTTGTTTCCACACGAGGGCCGGATAGTGACCATCGATCAATTGTCCTTCTCTAGACCTGACCCTGCTTTTGGGGCATCCACGGTCCCGATGATTGATAATCCTCAACCAGGTGTCGTCAATGTAGGGGTTGTTTTGTGCCCATCTTTGATGGGTACCTTCGATTACCTGCCCCCTCAAGGCGATATCAAGTTTATAGCCAATCACCATAAGGTTGATATTTTTCAAGTTTCGTCGTTCTGCATGACTTACTTCGACGATCCGTGGAAACTTCCTTCCCCAGTGACCACGATGGATGGGATAGGGCATCTGGGCATGTCCATGCCTTTGTCCGTAGCTGAAGTAGCGTACTCCTTAGTCCAGCAAAATTCAGCCCACACTGATCCAGCTCCTGTACAAGAGTTAGATCCTCTTCTAGAGCCTATTTGGGCTCAGGGTTCTATCAATCACACCGATTCATTGGACTTAGTCTTTCCCTCTGATGAAGCAATAATTAAAGCAATGACTAGTCCAGATAAACCCTGGGAATATCTTCATCACAGATCATACTTCCTCCCAGAGCTAAGCCGAATTGAAGCGGGAGAATTCACCGTGACCATGACAGGAGAGCAGTCTTGTCCTATTAATTCCTTAGCTACACACGAGGTTTATGCTGAGGGTAATATGGCAACTATCGTTGAAACCTTACTAATCAATATATCTCGAAACCCTGGTTTCATGGAGAATGTCTTTGTCGGAGCGAACTGCTCCCCGGAAGAGATTCAAATCTACACAGATCTTTTCAAAGAATTCCACGATGTTTTTGCCTGGTCTTATGAGGAAATTCCAGGCATTGATCCAAGAATAGTTTAACATGAAATCACAACGTATCCTGATGCCAAGCTGGTTCGGCAGAAGCTTCATCCAATTAATCCTAAGAAAACAACGACCATTAAGGTTGAGGTTGAGAAATTGCTCAAATCCGGGTTTATATATCCTATCCATTTGACCCAATGGGTGTCAAACCACGTGTCGGTCAATAAAAAACAAGGCACAATTCATCTATGTACCGACTTCCATGATTTGAATAAGGCATGTCCCAAAGATAATTTTCCCACACCATTCATCAACCAAATCATTGATGAATGTGTGGGTTGTGAAGCCTTTTATTTCATGGATGGTTTTTCGGGATATAATCAAATTCAAATCAAACCTGAAGACCAACACAAAACGACATTCATCTGCCCGTGGGGTACATTCACATATCGAAAAATGCCTTTTGGTCTCAAAAATGTTGGAGCCATCTTTCAGCGGACCATGTCTTTTTCTTTTCATGACCTCAAGCATATAGTCGAAGCTTATCTAGATGATTTAGCATCGCGATCTCGCAAGAGAATGGATCATCCCACACACCTCCAACTTATATTTGAACGTTTTCACTACTTTCGGATTCGCTTGAATCCAAACAAGTGAAGCTTCTGCGTAATGTCAAGATGATTGTTAGGTTTCATAGTATCAACAACAGGGATCATAGTCGATCCTCTCAAGGTTGAGGCAATAATTCAATTGCTCCCCCCACGCACAATCCTTCAACTTCAGAGTCTACAAGGCAAGGTGAACTTTTAACGACGCTTCATCGCCAACTATGCCGAAATCACCAAGGGCTTTATGCGATTACTGAAGAAAGATGTTCCATTTTACTGGGACGATGTGACTCAACGCTCTTTCGACACATTAAAACATGCCCTCACAACTACCCCTCTGCTTCGGCCACCAAACTATAACAAATATTTCTTATTATATCTGGCTGCAGCAGAGTCAACCATTGGCATGGTTTTAGTTCAGGAAGATGACTTGTTCACAGAATACGTGATCTATTACCTAAGTCGAGGCCTCGTAGGACCCGAACTTAATTATTCTCACATTGAAAAACTTGCGTTGGTAGCAATTCATGTTGTTCAACGGTTCCATCATTATGTTCTGTTTTGCAAGACCACCATCATTGCTATCGTGAATCCATTCCAGTACATGTTGACACGATGGGTAACAGGCAGAAAAATCAGTAGATGGATAGTCATCCTCCAAGAGTTTGACTTAGACTTCATCTCAGCAAATTCCAAAAAGTCACTGGTCTTCGCAGAACTCATTTCGGAACTTCCGATTGAGTCAGGTGATGTTGTGCCTGAAGAATCGCCTATCTGGGGAGATATGTTTTTGATCACATCTTAAGATCCCTGGTATGGAGATATACTTATTTATCTCCAGACTTTGAAGTGCCCCACCACTACTTCTCGCGATGAGCGTCGACGTATACGCCATCAGGCTAAGAATTATCTCATCATCAAAGATACATTGTGTCGGAGAGGTGTAGACTGCATCCTATGTCGATGTCTCACTCATGAGGAAGTAGTTATTGTGCTTAATGATTTCCATACTAGAGCTTGTGGCAGTCATTTGTCTGGGTTGGCAATATCCCAAAATATTTTACGAGCAGGTTACTTCTGGCCCGCACTATCAAAGATTGTATCGAATTGGTCAAGAAGTGCCATTCGTGCCAAATCTTCTCTTGGAAGATGAGGGCACATCCCGCTCCCATGTTTCCTGTCATCACAGTTGGTCCCTTCACCAAGTGGGGGATTGATTACACTACTTTCAACCCTCCTTCAGCAAGGGGCCACCGCTATATCATTGTAGTTGTAGACTACTTCACAAAGTGGGTCGAAGCTATGCCAACGTTTAAAGATGATGGAGAGACTGCAACTCTCTTTTTATTCAATCAGATAATAGCAAGGTTCGGCGTCCCAAGGGAGATGGTCACTGACCATGGCAGTCAATTTCAGAACCAAATGATGACCGAGTTAACATCAAATCTTGGGTTACGCCAAGAACATTCATCACCCTACTACCCGCAAGAAAATGGGCGGTGGAAGTTGTAAACAAAACTCTTAAGACTGTTTTACAGCGAACTATCAACTCAGCTAAGTCAAATTGACATTTGATGTTATACTCGACACTATGGGCTTACCGAACATCTGTTAAGACTGTAATCGGATTTTCACCTTTTCAACTTGTTTACGGGTTGGAGGCGGTCTTGCCCATCAAATGTCAGATCCTGTCTCTAAAGTTGGCAGTACAATTATTTCCCGACACTTCTCCACTTGAAGAATGGTTAGTATACCTTGAGCAACTCAATGAGCAGCGTCATGATGCGGCCCTGGCCAATGAGGCTCACAAACATAAGGTAAAGTGTCAGTATGATAGGTCCGTTCGTCCTCAGATTTTCTCTGAGGGTGACCTTGTCCTGGTCTACGACCAAGATAAGGACCCCCTAGGGGCAGGAAAATTCAAACCCATGTGGTTCAGACATTTCATCATAAAAAAGGTTTTAAAAAAGGGCGCTTATCGTCTGGTTGATTTTGAAGGGAATGCTTTGGCGGAGCCTAGAAATGGGCTCTACCTCAAGAAGTATTACTCATAGGTAGGTCACTATGGGTAACTTTTTGTAACATATGTATAGTCTTTGTACTATTACCTTTTAGTTTCTTTTAGTTTTATGGATGTGTTTTTGATATTATCTTTCGTCACTGTGGCATATGTCAAGTGATTCTGAGGTGTTCGTTGGGTATGCAAATGGTGCTAGTTGGCACACTCAGAGGCTTGCCTCCACAACTTGGGTAATCTTTACACCTCAAGGCCAGCTATTATCTTCCGGAGGTATATGCTTAGGTGACACCACAAATAATGTTGTCGAGTATAGCGTAGTTATTGAGTTGCTTTGTGACACTTTTTCATTGGGTATCTCTCATCTCCGGGTCTATCTTGACGCTCAAACGGTCATGTCTCAGTTAAACAGAGTGTACCGGGTTCATGATCCAACTTTACACAAACGATTCCTTAGGGTACGTCTCTTAGAACGAAACTTTGATTATATTACATATTTTCATGTTCCTAGGAGATTAAACCAAGTTACAGATACTCTAGCTAATCAAATTTTAGATTGGCATCTTACACAGATATGAAAGAACATTGACATAAGCATGTAAATACATTTTTGCACACATGATCCATAAGACACAAAAGACCAAAAAACCATATATAATATCATAAAGTAACCAGAGTACATGGATGGACACAAGCGCCTCAAAAAAATAGTACTGACAACGAGTCATAGGGCCTATGCCCTCAAAAAATATATACAAGTAGTTCTCATGGCACATCAAAATGTCTAGCCAAAGTCAGGGCCTGTGGGCCTTGTTATACTGGTCCAAAACATTGGCTAAGCACTGAAGCAACCGGACCCACGTCCGTGGTGCCCCCACTGCATGAGGCTGCATAGAAGGTGGCAGGTCCTCAATCTCTGCCATCGGGACCGTGCGAGTGAGCGCAGTGAAGTTATGCTCAACCCATCTTAGTACCCTCTCAACCTCCCTGGCTGGAAGATATCCTGCTACTTCTGTTCCCCCGGCGGTGGCAGGTGCAGCCCCTGGCCGAGGACGATGCATGTTCCTCGCATAGTCAATGGGTCGCACTGGTCCCACATCTGCACACAATGAACACATATCCATGAAATACTCTGGCATAACAAAAAAATGATATATATATAACAAAACAACATAAAGATTACATATACAAAAAAAAACCTACAAAGGTGGAGACTTACCCATCTCCCCTCGCACCTCACCAGGAGGTACTGGTATCTCCGGGTCTCTTGAAAAATCAATCCCAGCATAGGGGTAGTCCTCTATAACCTGGATCTGTCGTGACAGCCATGCAAAAAAGTCATCATCGAAGGACTCATTGGTCCTTCCACCACCCTGTCGCGGCAGTAGTACTGCCCATCTACATACAGTTGGAAGAGAGGCCTGGTGTCCTCATACCACTACTCGAGGACTAAAACTCAGAACTCTCTAAAAAAAGAATGAACACAGAATGGTCCCGAACCCGAAGTTCCTATGTGTCCGCAAACGAAAATCTGTCAACTGCCTCTTCATGCACTCAAGCAAAGTGGTACTCCAATCAAAAACTTGTGCATTCAAGCACTGGACAACATAGTTCATCTGTGCGTGGGACACCTGATGTAGATCCGCAGAACCAATAATGCGCCCAATAAGAAATACTATCGCCTGTAGCAATAGGTTAGTGATATTGCTTATAGGCACCTACGTGCTCACGCAGTCCGTATCAGCTGCACAATATAAGCCTATCAATTCCGCTATGTTATGCGGCCCCACAGGAAAAGTACAGAAATTGACTGGTTCCCCTCTCCTAGAGAGGCCAATCAAAAAGTAAATGTCCTCAACCGTGGGCACCAATGATTGCCCCTCTAACATGAATGCCTCTGCATCCGGATGTCAGTAGTCAACCAAGGCATTCAGTAGCCTAGGTTGTGCCCGCATGAAAGGACATAGAAAAAATTTGAGTAACCCACACTGCATGAATGTAGCCACAGCATTGGGGTCTTCCCTGACCAACTCATTCACCTCTTCGTGCTCTCTTTCTCTCCAATGGACATACATCCTGCAAAAAAAAAAGGTTCAGGAGAGTTAAACCCTTGCCTTTTGTGTCTTTAGCATTCAATAAGGGGGCCCATGCGTGCTGTATTGGAGACAATCGCGTGTACACGTGGGCATAGTTTACTCTACCCGAATGTACATGCGGCCTGTCCTGAGATAGCTCGTGTGGACCTAGGGCCGACCTTTTAAAGGTCGATTCCCCCCTAAAAAATGAAACCCAATGCATAATTAAAGACATAAAATGCAAGATATGGGAGTTTGTACTTACTTGGTCTAGACATAAGTTTGTTTCGTCCACTATAGCTCCCAGAATCACCACTTTAATCAAAGGGGGTCTTTTGGCTCCAGAGTCAATTTCCAAATCAGTAATGGTGATAATGAGCTGCTAGCTTCTATTTATAGACTTTTTGGCCTCTTTTTGTCACTTTTTTGGCCTCCCTTATCATTTTCTTTATACAAAAAATTATTTAGAGTGATTCAGGAGTTATATAGGAGGGATTTGATCGGGTATTGGGACAATTTTTTTTGAGTTTTGAGTATTTTTCGACGGTCTGTGGAATTTTTTTTCGACAATCAACTTGAACATATAAGTTAGGTTTCTACCTTGATTTTTGTATCTCGTTGTCTTTTTTCTTTACCATAGGATCGATCCCATCAGGTTGTGACACAGAACCATCATCTCTACTTTAGGAGTGTCGCAACTTGGTGGTAGAGCTTACTGGAACATGGATGCCCTAGGTAGATCTTGGTTGCATTATGGTATTCATGCTGCCCCTAAAACACTGTAGGCTCAGGAGTCCTTGTAGTTTTTCCTAAATACGTGTTTGAGCCTCATGTGCATGATTCTTCTTCACTCTTGACCTCACCCTCAAGACTCCCAAAAAATAATGGGTCTTCTTTTAAGCCCTTTTCAGACCCTCTAAATATGAAAATATAGCCGAGCGATCTTGTGGCCTTTCACGCTCGTTAAACTGAAATTTGAAGTCACATCTGTCCAGCGGTAGTTTACCCCTTTTTCGGTCTGGATGATCAACTGTACGAACAACGGTATACTCTATGGAACTTCAGCTCTATAGAAGAGTACTCTCAGGTATAATTTTATCCCTTTTTTGGGCCTGAGGGACTAAACTTACAAAGAAGGAACCCCCACAGAGTCCATAGTTAAGCTCTTTTCGAATGCCCTAAAATTGAAAATATCGTCGAGTGACCTTATGCTTTCACACTCGTTAAACTGGTCCAGAAGAACATTATTGATGGAGTCCATAGTTAATCTTTTTTCAGACTCCTTAAAAATGAAAAAATGGTCGAGTGATCTTGTCCTTGTCACACTTGTTAAAATGGTTTTGAATCGACGTCTTATCGGTGCTAGTTTACCCCTTTTTCGAACCGACTAGACTATCTTCGAAAAAGGTACCCCAACAGAGTCTCCTTTTTATGTTTTTTCAGACTCTCTAAACATGAAAAACCACTGAGCCTACCTTCTCTGGGCTTGTTAAACTTATATCGAAGGATGTTACAATTGTGTGTTTTATTAACCACATTTGCATACCTTATACGCCAGCCTTGTAACAGTTTGCTTCTGCGTCTTAACACCTTTGGCCCTCGGAGGATTTTTCTCGAGTATCATTCTACTAGAACATCAATCTTGTCCTTGTGCCTTGAAATTGTATGTTTGCAACACTCTTTCCTCCATTGTAAAGTAATATTCCTTTATTCCTTTTCCCAAAATTATTGAAAAAGACAAAAAAATCAAATATACCCCAAAAAGAGGAAGGGAAAAGTATTTTCTTTATTGGCAGCACAATGAGTCACCCTTGGATAAATCACATATGTTCGTTTGTTCATCAAACTATGGGATGTAATACGACCTTAGGAAGCTTTTTCTCGCTATATAGAGTTGTGTCCTCCACCGTTTGGTTATCCTTCCAAACATATGGAGAGTTTGTGTTGCCTCCTGCTTCGTAGAATTATGATTAATGCCATGTTACCTGAGTCTCATCATTTGTTGTGCTATTATCCATGGGAAGTTTGTCACCAAGCCTGAGTTAGCCCCTCTGCAATATGTCTCTTGTCCTCATACCCGACCATCCTGAACATCCAATCAAGTCCTTGTTCGAAATCACTGAAGCCTTCAGTCTGATCATTAAGATTATCAAGTCCATGACTGACGAGCCATTGAAGACCTCTGGGTAGTGCAGTCGTACACTCATATTACACTCCTACCCAGGTTTTGAAGATTTTGAAGTTGTTGCTAGAGCTCCAAAGATCTCATCTCCAACCATCATGCCGTATTAGCTTCTAGAAGATGAATACTCTATATGTATATCTTTTCGATTTCGAGATGTAGATCCACTGTGTATTGTTCGCGGCTACTCTTTATATAGTTATATGACATGGATATATAGTGTATTTGATTGGTAGCCATGATTCTATTTCATCCCGAGCATGGGTATGCCCGTGTCGGTGAGACCTTTGTTATTTTGTAGACAACACCTCCCAGTTCTTGATCATTGGGCTCAATCGTTCGGCACATTAGTAAAGATTGGTAATGTATTTCGGCCATCAGATGCTCTTCTAACCTCACACATTAGGGGGCATCTGTTATAACCCTAATTTGCACCATACATGCTTACCTGGCATCAGGCCATCTCAGATCTCTTCTTTGCCAAAGCAATGCTGAACAACTCTTTAAAAATCCTCTTTTATAAAGGCCCACACACCCTACTCCATTATTGCATGCGTGTACACGCTAGATGACCTCAAACAACCCGCATAGACTGACAAAAGCACGAAAAAAGGAAAGTTGCCGACGTAACACACAACTCTGGGTGAGTTAACTGAAACTCCCGGCCATGCATGGCCGAGGTTTCGTCCAAATGCCTAGCTTCTTCTAGCCTATAAAAGAAGGGCTAGGGGTCCTATTTGGAGAAGGAAAAATATAGCAAAGAAACTCTACCCATTTGCATATTCCCATTGTCCCAACCCTTTAGCCTTCTTTGTGCCAAAGGAGATACAAAGCAAAGCAGTTGGAGGACAGTCGAAGAGGAGCCCAGGATCAGGTTCGCGGAGCGGTGGCCGGTCTCAACTTTTGTAAGATGACTCATTCAAAGTAATAAAGAAAGTGATTTTCCCATCCCAATCCATGAGTTATTCATAATTTTCTAGGTAAATGTTTGAATTTCTAACCCGTTAGTCTATAGGTGGTATGCATGTGTAGTTGTTTCTTGTCTTATATGCAGGTCAAGTATTGGAAAGGAGAGTTGCGAACAAGTAATCAAGTATGACAAGGGATCGACATTGAACGCCTGGAACGAGGTAGGTTGATCTAGTCATGCATTTGCTAAAAAGAAATGGGATTTAAGTCTAGGGACGAAGGTAGAAAGTAGATTTTCTATAGGTCATATCTGCATGAAAAGTCTAACCCTATTTGCTAGTCCGTAAGGAGATTTCCCTCACAACACCCCCTCGTCTCTCCCTCTCTTCCTCCCTTCCCCTCTCTCACTCTTTCCCTCCTTCCTCCCTCCCTCACTTTCTCTCTCTTCCCCTTCCCCTTCCACTCCATCTCTTCCCCCCTTATACCCCTCTCACTCTCTCTTATTCCCTCTCTCTATCCCCCCCCACTCTTCCCC